>QEPC01001501.1:627761-647092 GCA_003113815.1 Sphenodon punctatus
GGGGGGGTGCGCCTCACGCCTCGGCCTCCCGGATGATCTGCCTGGCCAGGGAAGCACGGATACGCTTGTAATATCGGTACTCCTGCGGGTTCCCTGTGTTCACACACAGGGGCACAGGGCCGGGAGGGCGCCGGGGCATGGGGTAGTCGAGGGCAGCCCCCTCGGTCTCACACACATTGTGCAGCACACAGCAAGCTCTGATCACCAGGGCCGAGGTCTCCACCGTGTAGTCCAGGCGGCCCGCGAGGCACTTCCAGTGCTGCTTGAGGGTCCCGAAGGCCCTCTCAACACGGTCATGCTTGCACATAGGCGGGTATTGTAGAGCACCTCCACAGGGTTCCAGGCAATCGGGTATGCCTTCATCAGCCACTGGGTGAGGGGATAGGCCGGGTCCCCCAGGATACAGGGGGGCATCATCACCCCCTCGATCCAGGTCATTTCTATGTCCGCGAAGTCCCCACGGTATATCCGGGCATAGAAGGGGGAGATGGTCATGATCCGAGAATCGTGGCTGCACCCAGAGTTGCCCATGAAGATGTCTATGAGCCACCCCCGGTGGTCCGCTACAGCTGCAGGGAGTAGTATCCGTGTCTGTTGACATATTCCGCGGCCTCCCCAGCGGAGGGGTGGAGGATCTCTATGTGGGTGCCATCCACGGCACCCATGCAGTTGGGGAACCCTCCAGTCGTGAAGCCGGCCATCACAGCCGCCTGGTCCACCAGCTGAATTGCTCAGTCCAGGAGCATTCCCTCCACAGCCTCGCAGACATCCCGCAGGATCCCGGCGATGGTGCTCACCCCGGCGCCGAAGTGCTGCGAGACAGACCGGCAGGAGTTGGGAGTTGCTAGTGCCTGGACCCCAATGGCCTCCCACTGGACCATGGGGATGGGGTCCACATGGGGGTGTGCTGCCATTCCAGCCAGGGCGTTAACAGGTCCGCAAGTTGCAGTAGGGTGTGCCTGTCCATCCGAAAGTGCGCCCTCCAGGCGGCCTCATCCCACTGAGCCAGCGCCCGGGACCACCACCCCTGTGCCCATTCTGTGACCCACACTCACTGGTCAATGGGGATAGCGAGCAGGGCTGCATGCCCCATGGTCTCCCTCTGCCATTGGAGGCACCCGGCCACCTCGCGGAACAAAGCGCCCCTCTCCCAGCCGCGAAGGAGGGCCTGCCGGGCCACCCCGGACACCTGCAGGGCCGAGCTGGGCCAGGGAGCACCTGTGGGCATGGTGGTCTCTCCAGGCCCTAGCGGCGCTCCAGGCAATGGTAACCTGCAGGCAGGCGCCCAGGTGCACCTCAGCGATCTGGATGTGCAAGAGATTGGTGTGCAAGCAGTAACACTCTGCGCAGGGGGCTAGGTGCATCCCGCAGGCGCCCAACCGGCCTAGTTCCATGGTGCATGTTGCCCCAGGTGGGGGGCAGCCGGCCCAGTTATAGGCCAGGGCATGTATAGCCCTGCCCCTGGATCGTGACCCGGGGCCCTGTGGGCGGTCCCCTTCCCGGCTGTCCGTGCAGGCTCTTGCAGGGCGGCCGTGCCGGGGAGCTGGGGGTGGTCCATTGAGTGCACCTGCTGTCCCTGCAAGGGGCCTGGCACCTGGTCCAGCCTGCACCCGGGCGCGTGTGGGCTGCAGCTGTATTCCTGCTGTCATCAACCTCCCACCTCTCAGTGTAGCCAGCCTGTTGTCCTCGCCACCCTGATTAGTGTGTAGGTTGTCCTGTCTGTGAGCTCTGTTCCAGTGGCTGTGCTGGGTCCGCATCTCACGCCTCGCTCACTTGCCATGCCATGTTGCGGCCAGTGGCCTTATCGGCTGGCCTTGAGGCCCCCCTACATCCCCTCCCATCCTTCCAGGGATTGTGGGGTCCCTCTGTCCTCACAATTAGTCTCCTTTGCTTCCTGGACCATGGCTGGCTGTGCTTCCACCGAGCTCCCGGCTCCCATGGGGCCCCCCATCACTGGACCTTCCTCAAGACCATGGCCCTGTGTGACCTGTGGCATTCCCCAGCCATGCAGTTGCTCCTGAGCTGCCCGGACAGCCTGTCTGGTGCCTATGTGAGTCTGAGCTTGGGGCTGCGCTACTTTGGCTATGAGGCGAGCACCCGTGATTGCCAGCTGCATGCGGAGACCCTGGGCCTGATTCCCTTTCCCGATGGGTGCGTCCCAGAGATGAGGTGCTCGCATGTGGGGTGGTCAGCGGCAGAGACCGTGTCTGCTCTGTCTGTGTGCAACCTGGCCACCTACATGGCCTGGCTGAATGAGGGGGGCCCTGCCCTGGCCGTGTGCTACTTTGGCTGTGTTCACGGGGCCCGTGGGTACCAGCAATCACGTGGGGTGGTGTATCACCGCCTGTTGGAGCTCGATCACCTTCTGTGGCCCCCTGGCTGCTGACTATGGCTTGTCCGAGCCCACTGAGGCAGAGCTGGCAGCGCTGTCCGGTGTGTGGTCCCGTTCCGATGTGCAGTTGGGGCTCGCCACACAGGATCCCTTCAAGGTGTACTATCTAATCGCCCACCACATGTCTGTGCTGGACTACCATCGGAGCATGCTTTAGTGGCCGCACTTGATTCGACTGGCGGGCCACCCAACCCCGGGCCCCTTCGTTGTCCCCTGCAGCTGGCTGTGAGGCCCCCTGTGCCTACTGTGCCCTGGTTGAGCTCCTGCCTCCTCCCCGCTTCCGCGGGCCGCTGCCTGCTTCCTCCATGATGTCCTGGCCTTGCAACTGTGCTACCTGTTTCCCGGGATTCCACTGCCCCTGCCTGTGACTCCGGCCCCCCTCCAGGGCCCAACCCTGTTTGCTTCTGCAATCGGTGCTCCCCTCCGTGGCTGTCTTCTCCTGTGACCTTCTCCTGCTCTCCGTGCCTCCACCCAGCTCCCTGGGTTGCTGCTGACCCTCATCTGCCATTGCTCCCTCCTGTGCCCGTGACCCCCCCACCCCTTGGGTGCCTATGTGACCGTGGGGTTCTGGGGCCCTTGGTCTTCACCTCCCAGCATCTGCCCAAGGGTGTGTGTGCATCTGTGGACCGCCTGCACTGCTCCGGCTCTCCTGCATCCTCTCCATGGCACCCTCGCTGGTGCTTGGGGTGCCTGTCTGCCTCCTGGAGCAGCCTGGGAACAGCCCCTGTTCCGTGTGGCCTCCCCCTGTGCCTGTGGCCCAGCCTTTCGGGGCCCCCCCATTCCTGGACTTCCTGTGTAGCTGTGGGGGTGCCCATGCAGTCTGTGCTGTTGTGGGGGTTCTGGTTGCCGTTCCTGTGTCCTGGGTGGCCCCTGGCCCGGTCCACCCCCTTCATCCCTGTCACCAGTCCCCCCTTCCCCCTGTGCCCATTGTGCCGTGTGTGTTGTCTATCCCGCTGTGTCCCCCCTTCCCTTCCTTACCCATGTGGGTGTGAGTGCGCCTGGGCGTGTGTTCGTGCTGTGTGTTCCACTGTGCCCTCGTTGTCTCTGTGCCTGCTTTGTGTGTTGCCTCAGCGGCTCTTCTCCCTCTTCCTCCTCCCTTCCTGTTTCCCTTGTGTGGGCGTTCCCTGTAGGCGCTTTTGGCTTCCTCTGCCCTCGGTCGGCCATGTCTGCCTCCCGCCCCTCCCTGGTGCCTTCTGGGTGTTTTGACCATGGCCGGGATTCGGCGTCACGTCTGTTGTGCTGCCCCGGCCCATGGTCTGACAGCCCGTTTCCTTGTCGTGGTCCCGGTCCCGTCACGTCTGTTCTGGGCCTTCTTTGACCACGGGCAGTGGTTGATTGGTTCACCACCGCTGGGAATCCACTGTGGTGACTTGGGACCGCGTAACGTCTGAAATCACCCTTAGTTAGGTTTGGGGATTTTCTCTGAGGAAGGACAGTGCAACTTGGTGCTCTGACCTATATAGGGGATCAGACCAGGTGATTCAGTGGTCCTTTCTGACCTTGGACACCATGGAAGATATAAAACCTTTCCTTCTGACCCAGGCCATAGTATTTAACCCATTCATCCACCCCATAACTCTCTAGTTCCCAAACATTTGCCTGCGTGAGCTCATTTTCCTCATCCCAGGCAACAACCAAGACATGCAAATTATATCCGATGTTAAGGGATTGCTACTCCCTTCTGTACAGATTGTGCAATCCCATTTGGGATCCTGATCCACAATTTGGGAACCTCTGCCATAACTTTTGTCTGAGTTATAACTTTGTGGTCTCTTCCAGACCCCAACAGTGACAAGACTGTAGTTTTCAAAAAAATGTAACTTTTTTTTCCAGAAAAAGGAAGTAGTGCATTAGGAACTAATTTGACATCAAAACCTCATGAGCATGAGTTACTTTCTAGGTGACAAAGAGATCCGTGATGAATGAACTTCCTTTCATTTGTATTGGAATGACATCAGCTAAAGGACAGATGTTGCAGAAAGGATAAGTGTCTGGCCCCAAAGTTCCTTGTTAGAGGTCATCTGTGATTTCTGTTCATTTTGTGAAAGCATTACATTAAACAACGCCATGCAAGCAGAGCCATAGAAACCAGTTGTGTCAATTTTCTGGTATTGTTTTACTTTCCACAAAAAATGCAGCATGAGAAAGTAGCAAGCCCTGCCTGGGGAATTTGTAGCCTTCCAATTGTTTTAGGCCACCTCCATGACCACTGACTATGAATGACTGATAGGTAGAGGTTCAGAATTGGACACATTCCATTTCCGCACACAGTGTGTCTTCTACGTCTCATTTAAACAGAGAAGCTGAGTAGTCTAAAATACTGATGTTAGACCAGGACAGAGATTAGAAGGGGCATAGCTATCATATGGTGCAGCTGCACCAAAGCCCACAAGAAAAAGGGTTCCCACACGCACCACCTGCATATATGTTACAATTATGGTCATTTTTAAACAAGACACTCCCACGTATGGACAGCCAGTGTCCTTGTGGGGGAGCATCTTGTTTAACTGTGGCGGTGCATGGGTGCGCACTTCCACAACCCACGCATGCCCACGTATCTCCACCCATGGAGCAATTGGCAAAAAGGCAACTTGCTCCATGCATGGAGATGGATGTGTCCCCATCTGCACCATCCCCCACCACGCATGGCCCCCTCAGTGAAGCTCCAACAGCCGCACAGAGACACTACACACACACACACACCAGCGGGCGGTCCATTTAAAAATGGTGTATATGACACCTCTGGCTGATGCATTCTATCTCCTGCACTAGGCCCCATTCCAACCTAGCTATGCCCCTGATTAGGAGCCAGACAAATTGTATGTAGGGAGATGAATGCTCTGGAAGAGGTCTGCTATGGCTGACAGCCTGGTAGGCAGATTCTAAGTGGTGAGATTTTAGAAAGGACTTTGGGGAAGAAAGCAGGCAGTCAGCATGACAACAGGGTCTTGCTTCAAAATCCAGTTCTAGCAAAAATTCCATAAGGAGCTGAGCTCCCTCAAAAACATCACAGCTCAGCTGGCAACACACCTGACATTCCCAGGGTAATGAGAATGGCTGTGTGCCGACTGACATTATCAGCTGATTAACTGTCGCTTTTAACTGATTACCTGGCCAATTAATCAATTAAATTCTAACATAGTACAGAACTTCAGTATAGCTTTAACCAACAAAATTGCCTCTCCCTCACTCCCCCTGGCCGAGACAGCCAGGTAGTGGAGGGGGCCAGTGGAACTTCTGGTGGTGGTGGGCAGCGCGGAGGCAGATTTAATCTGCTGTCGCAGTGCCCACCCCGCCCGCGGCTCTGAGCCCGGCACAGGTAAGTGATCTGAAATGGCTAGGCTTGGGGATGGGTGGAGGGGAGTGCCCCTCTGCCCATCCCTGAGCCCAGGCCCAGGTAGTGCAACACCCCCAGACCAAGACGGAGCAACCCCTGAGCCAAACGTCTCAGGCTTGCTGTGATAGGTTTATTGACTTTTTTGCAGATAAAATTGCTTGCATTCACCATGATTTCAACACGCATTTGATGCAGTGAGGGAGCCAGAGGTTATGAATGCCCCGGTGTCACAGGGGCCCCTCTTCTTATAGTTCTGGGGAATTAACGCGACCGCTTGACGATATGGGTGTGTGTGTGTCCTGCAACACCCCACATTCCCCAAACTAGGGGTTCCTAAATTTGGACAATGGGCTCTGCGCACGCATCTACAGCCAGTCCTCCTTCCACCTTAGCAAGGACTTATCCTAGCAATGGTGGGTCCCTTATTTTAATCCAACACCAGATAAACAGTCCCTTTATAATATGGGTTCATCCGACCTAGGTGTTGCTTTTGGTTCAGCCTATCTTACTTCAGACAGCCTGGGATTCTAGTAGTTCCTGATGGGTCTTGTCTGAGCTTCCTAGCCCTGGGCCTAGAAGCCCTCCTTCCCTGGAGGTGTACTTCCTTTAGCTGTCTCCAGCAACTGCCATTGTCTGTCTCTTTCCAGGCTTTATATAGGCCTAAGCCTCAGTCCTTTATACTGACTTAAAGGACTAGTACCCTTTTCCCATGTTTTGTCTTGGAACCTTCATTTTAAGGGCTTTCTTAGGCCGTCATTTTGTGATCTTTTGGGCTTTGTTGCCATTTTGTGGTGTCACGCTGCCACACCTGTCTTGTCCTGTTTTGTGGGATCAGTTTCAGTCAGTGACACCTGCTGACACAGAGGATGTTCTGGGAGCTGTTAGAGCCACAACTTGTCAGTTAGATCCTTGCCCGTCCTGGTTGGTTAAGGCCACCAGGGAGACAATAGGGCTGGTGTGGGTGATCAGTGCCTTCCTTTGAGAGGACAGCATCCCAAGGTCTCTTAAGGAGACCATGGTGAGGCCCTTGCTCAAAAAATCATCACTTGACATTGACTTCCTTGCCAGCTATTGGCTTGTCTCTAACCTTCCCTTTTTAGGGAAGGTTATTGAACGGGTGGTGGCTCGGCAGCTTCAGGATCATCTGGACTGGGTTGGTTTCCTGGATCACACACAGCCTGGCTTTCGCCAGGAGAACTCAGTGTGTGTGTATATATATATATATATATGCAGCCCTTGGCTAGGTTGTGAGGGGGATGGGGGTGTCATCAATATGCTGATGACACCCAGGTTACCTCTCATTTTCAGTGTACCCAGACCTGGCAGTCTTGTTGCTTACCTGATGTCTGGCAGCTCTGGGGGAGTGGATGAGGGCGAGCCATTTGAAACTGAATCTCAACAAGATGGAGATGAAGTTGGTGGGGAGAGCTGAGGGAGTGGAGGCCCCCATTATTGATGGGATGCATTCTGCCTTGGTCCCTCAGGTTCGCAGTCTGGGCATGTTCCTCGACTTGCAGCTCCGCCTGGATGTCCAGGTGGCGGCTCTGGCAAGGAGTGCATTTTGCCAATTACATCTGGTGCGATGGCTGCGGCTGTATATTTTGGACTGTGACCTTGCCACCGTCATCCATGCCTTCCATCACCTCGAGGTTGAATCATTGTAACATGCTCTATGTGGGGCTACCCTTGGTGATGGTCCGGAGGCTGCAGCTGGGGCAGAATGCAGCGGCCTGCCTCCTCATGGGGATGGATCGCCAGGAGCACATAATACTAATGTTCGTCGCCTAACCGGCCATCCCCGACCCGGGGAGCGGCTCAGGAGCAGCGGCTGTTGTCCTCCCCCACCTGAGCTGGAGGAAGGCACGCCAGGTAAGGAGGGGGCGGGTGGCGCACAGCGTAGGGAAAGCGGCGCGAAGCAAGCTCTCGCGAGGAGCGGGAGCTCGCGGCTGCCATCTTGTGCCAGGTGCAAACTGAGCATTCGTGCCTAGGCATCAGCGAGGAAACAACGTAGTAGTTGGGTCCGGGTGTTGGGGCGCGGTGGAGAAGTTTTGTCGGTGCAGCAGCGCCTACACGACAGCGGGAGAAAAAGGGGAGGGAGTGTGGTGACCCTTACCTCCTGCCGTGAGTCTGTTGGTGCCAAGGGAAAGGCACTGGCTGAGGGGGGTGCACTTGACGGAGCTTGCCCCCTCCCCCCCTAGCAAGGAGCAGTGCAGGTGAACCCCTCTCCCTGCTCCCGTGGAAGCACCCCTTTAAGTGGGGTAAGTGTAACTCCGAACGCACTAGGGAGGGGCAAGGGATACAATTACTGGAGTGGGGCATAGGTTCCTGGGGCGGGGACAGAGGGCCACGCAAGCCTCACTCAGGGCCCCAAGGGAGCAGACCCCCCCATTCAATCCTTAGACAAGGAGGTGGTAGTGGTAGGAGGCAACCACCACCCTCATTGCCACCCAGGAAGGAGAGCGAGAAGGATGAAGAAAGGGAGTGGGGGCAAAAAAGGGAAAGGCCCGGCCAAGAAGGCCTTGGTTAAACGAGTCGAAGAGGTATTGGAATCCCTGCAGGCCAGGATGTCGGGGTGTGAGGGGGTCCTCAACACCCTGGCGTCTGGCAAGGGAGGGGATCACATGGGGGAGTTGCAGGCTGAAAGGGCCCCCCAAGAAAGGGGCCTGGCAGGTCCTGCAGAAGCAGTAAGGCAGGAGGTGGCCACCGGAAGTGGCGGTCCCCCAAGGGAACTTAACCCACGTGAGCCAGCAGAGGGTGAAGGCATAGGAGGAAGCCAAGTGACACCCGACCCAGAGCAGGGAGAGGGCAAGCACCAGGACTGTGCAGCCACCCGCCCGGTTCAGGGATGAGACAGAGCTCTTCACCGGAGCACCTCAGAGAGGTCAGCACTCACCCCGCAGGGGAGCAGGTTCCGGGGAAGGGCAACAGGATGTGGCAGGGTGAGGGGCGCAGCCCCTGGCAAGGCCTCCCTCCCTGCCCAGGCGGCAGGGAAGGCGTCATTTGTCACCAAACAGGGACCAGGATGACGAACCGCTGAGCCAGCAAGCAAGGGGAGATTAACTAGCCGCCGTTCTCGAGACGCTTAATATATTCATGGGCCGATTCGCGGTCCTGGAAGAACGTGTTGGGGAAATGGCAGGAGACCACCACGCGACTGCAATGAGGCATGACTCTCGCGAGCAAGGCAGGGTCGAGGAGCAGGCGTCAGAGGACTCAGCCAAACATGGTCGGGGGCCACCTCCAGCGACATCGGTTTCACCGGTGAACATAGACTCAAGCACCAGCCAAGGAAGTTTGGGTAGGTGTTTGCAGTGCACCCCCTGCCGGTGTGGGCATGAGGGGAGAAGCGAGAGGGAACAAGTCGCCCAGACAGTTTCTGCGACCACTAGGCAGCTCGGATGGGTAGGGGCATGGGTCCCATGGCCGGGCAATGAGCCCGGCGGGATGCAGGAGGCCCTCCCATCTATCCCAGAAAGTGGGGGTAGGACAAGCCTGGGTAGAGGGCAAGATAACCTGCTGACCGGGGTATGCTCGGTTTGCCCCCACAGGGCCAAACAGACAACATCAGCCCAAGATGAGCCAGGGACCTGGGCGGCACTGGGGTTGCCTATTGGGGTGCATTTAGCACAGCACACCTGCGACAAGATTTGGAAAGGGGAATACGTAGATGTATTCGCCCTGCTGTACACTGAGCCGGTGCCAGATCACAACAGTAGCAAGAAAGAGAAGGACAAGGAACGTTTTAAGCATCCCAAAGTGGACAAAAACTGGGCCAATTGGTCAGTGGCCTTCTCTGTACTGTTGGGGGTTATGGTACAGGTGACACCTGATAGGGCAGCAGAACTTTTAAAATATCAAGATATAGTGTGCAGGGCCTATGACACCGGCAACCCGGGGGCATGGCTCTGCTATGATGAGGAGTTTAGGAAATGGGCAGCGATAACTCCAGGGCTGAGGTGGGATGTTTACGCCCAGGACCTCAGGCTGGAGTGCATGTCCAATGTGGCCGGGGCTCACAGAACAGACAGCGGCCACACCTTGGCAAAGGGAGAGGTGGCCTCTATGAATGAACCCTTTCGGTCGGATGGGCACCGTGGTAAACAAAAAGGAGGAACCTGTTGGGATTTCAACGGGGTCGGGGGTTGCGCCCGCTCCCCGTGCCACTTTAGGCATGCTTGTACGCAGTGCAGGGGAGGGCACCCACAGGTCCAATGCAGCCGGGTGTGTTCATCCCCCCGAGGCCGACAACAGGGTAAGCCAGGAGCAGGGGCCCCCCAGAAATCAGGAGGGGGCAAGGGCTCCAACCCCAGTCAGTCATGAGGCACTGGCACGGGTGCTGAGGGGTTGCCCGATGGTTGACGAGGTGGCCTATGTAGTTTCGGGCTTCCGGGACGGTTTTGTCATCCTGGCTGAATTCAACCAGGCTAGGAGTTGGGTAAAGAACCTTAAATCTGTGAGCGGGAAGGAAGACTTGGTGGCCGCCAAGCTTAATAAGGAGCTCGCGGAGGGCCGCATAGCAGGCCCATTTGTGACGCGTCCTTTTCCCAACCTTCATGTATCGTCTTTAGGCACAGTCCCCAAGAAGCAAAGAGGGGAGTTTCGCCTCATTCACCATTTGTCCCACCCAAGGGGGCACTCGGTGAACGACGCTATCTCTCCAGAGCTTTGCTCCGTTCGATACACATCCCTGGACATGGCAATAGAAATGGCAAAGGAGAGTGGGAGAGGAACGCTGTTGGCGAAATGCGATATTAAATTGGCATTTTGCCTGCTACCGGTTCACCCCGCAAGTTTTAGGCTTCTTGGGTTCGTTTGGAGGCCAGTTCTATTACGACAAGGCGATGTCCATGGGGTGCTCGATATCTTGTTCGGCCTTCGAGCGTTTCAGCTCACTGCTGGAATGGTCGATATGCCAAAGGACACAGTCACGATATATCATTCATTATATCGATGATTTTATGTTTTAGGGGGGGCCTGGAACCGGAGAGTGCCAAAGGGCGTTGGAAAGCTTTAAAACATTGACTAGGGAGCTGGGTGTCCCGCTGGCCCCTGAAAAACGGTCGGCCTAGCAACAGTTTTAACATTCCTGGGGATTGAGCTGGATACCAATGAACAGGTGTCACGCCTGCTGCTGGACAAGCTAGCAGCCCTGGTTAAGGACGTTGACTCCGTGTTAGGGAGATCAAAAGTGACAGTTAGGCAGCTGCAGGCGTTATTGGGGAGTCTCAATTTCGCATGCAGAGTGGTAGCACTGGGCCGAGCATTCTTGTCTAGACTTTATAAAAAAGTGGGCAGTAACCAGCCCAGGCATCGCCATGTTCGGGTCACGGCTGAGATGAAGGAAGATCTACGGACATGGAGCCATTTCCTCCACAATTTTAATGGTATTAGCATGTGGAGACAGAAGTGGTTGTTGGAGGCAGGGCTTCAGGTTCAATCTGATTCGGCTGGATCTGTGGGGTTTGGGCTATACTGGGCAGGCAGATGGTGAGCAGCACCATGGCCGGAACAGTGGGTATTAGAAGGAGTAACAAGGGACCTCACTTTTAAGGAACTCTTCCCGATAGTAGTAGCAGTTTACATATGGAAAAGGGAGTTCGCCAACAGAACAATACCGTTCTGGTGTGACAACCTGGCAGTAGTCCATGTGTTGAATTCACTGTCGTCCCATTCAAGAAGGGTGATGGGGTTGGTGAGAGAGTTCGTTCAACAATGCCTTGGCAGTAATATTTTATTCACGGCCAGGCATGTCCCGGGCATTAGCAATGGGATTGCCTACGCACTCTCTCGCCAGCAGATGGAGCGATTCAGACAGCTGGCGCCCGAGGCCACACAGGAACCGGAGGAACTCCCACAAGGGATCTGGAACATAGGACGATAGAGATGTTCCAAGCAGTGAAGGGGTCGTTGGCGCCCCGCACGAGAGCGGCCTACTCTCAAGCATTGGGCAAATTCCAGAACTTCAGGGAAGAAAAAGGCTGGGGGACACAATTCCTGATAAATGAGGCCCAGGCAATACAGTTTGCAGTTAATCTGAAGAGGAGAGGCCTGGACCCACGAACAATTTCTGGAAAGTTATTGGCCTTGGCTTTTTATAATAGGCTAGCGGGCTTTACATACCCTAGCGCGGGCTTTTTAGTCAGAAAAATGCTAGAGGGGTGGCAAAGGGAATTCCCTCAGGGGCAGGATACTAGGCAGCCTATTACACCCGAATTACTACACCAAGTATGTGGGCAGCTGCCGGAGGTGTGTTTCTCGCCGTTTGAGTCCATTACATTTAATAGTATGTTTAAGTTGGCGTTTTGGGGGGCATTTTGGGTAAGTGAAATCACGGCTGCCACGTCCAAAGAGCAGGGGGGACTTGTAGTCGGCATTAACGATATTCAGATGGGTGCAGAAGGCATGGCCGTCCTGCTCAGAGGGTCCAAGACAGATCAACGAAGACAGGGGCAGGTGGTGAAGTTGGTGCGCATTGCCGAGGCTCAGATGTGTCCGGTGGCAGCCCTCGAGGCTTATTTGAAGGTGCGCCCCACTTTGCCTGGCCAGCTGTTTATTCATAAATCGGGGACCAGGGTCACCAGATATCAATTTAGGCAGTGAAATCACGGCTGCCACGTCCAAAGAGCAGGGGGGACTTGTAGTCGGCATTAACGATATTCAGATGGGTGCAGAAGGCATGGCCGTCCTGCTCAGAGGGTCCAAGACAGATCAACGAAGACAGGGGCAGGTGGTGAAGTTGGTGCGCATTGCCGAGGCTCAGATGTGTCCGGTGGCAGCCCTCGAGGCTTATTTGAAGGTGCGTCCCACCTCGCCTGGCCAGCTTTTTATACATAGATCTGGGGCGTGGGTAACCAGATACCAATTCTCGGCAGTATTAAGGAAAGCCTTAAAAAAATCTAACCTCCCTCCACAATCATTCAGTAGCCATTCATTTAGAATAGGAGTGGCAAGTAGCACAGCAGCCGCTGGTCTATCTGAAGAGCAGATTAAGAATATAGGTTGATGGAAGTCCGGTGCCTTTCGCGCTTATGTGCGGAGGGTGAACCTGGAAGGAAAAGACGTACCCTGGTAATGGCAAAAGAGGGGCAGCGAGTACTGGAGATGGTAACCAGACTTGTTTCTCGCAGGAAGGGAACGATCATCACGGCAATGGAGGGTCGTGATCGTTGGCCACAGTATGGTCTACTGGGCCGGAAAATGAGCAGGACGCTCGTATTGGGGAACCCAGCTGGGCCTGGGGCATCTTGCCAAAGTGACGTGGAAGGGAAGAAATGGAATGAGATGGGCTCAGTTTCTGCCGGTGGTCCATGCGTTGGCAAGAGAGGCGCATCCAGACATACTGGTAGTACATTTGGGCCACCAAGCATAAAAAAGGATCTCTGGGACGTGAAAAGACTTCTCTCCAATACCAGGTTAGTATGGTCTGAGATGCTGGAAAGAATTAGATGGAGGAATGCCATGCGCCCCAGTAAAGTAGACAAGGCTAGGAGGAAAGTGAATAAGGAAGTGGAAAAGTTCATGGCCAATTTAGGGGGACAAACGATCAGGCATCTGGGGATTAAGTTCTCCAGGCCGGAAATAAAAAGGGAAGGTTAGAGACAGAGCAGTAGCTGGCGAGCGCGTCCACGTCCAAAGATGGCTTCTTCAGCAGGGGATGCACCACAGCCTGCTTAAGGCTGGGCACCAATCTACCCAAAGCGACGCATTGATAACCCTCACCAGCACCATCCCCAACGTCTCCTTGGAGACTTACACCAACCAGGACGGGCACGGATCAAGTTGACAACTGGTGGCCCTAACAGAACCCAGGACATCCACCGCATCAGCTGACGTCACTTCCTGAAACTCAACCCAAGAAGATGGACCAGACAGGGCCTCCGCAACCTCACGCTCCTCACTTACTGCCTTCAATCTGGTGTCGAAGTCGCTCTGGATCCAAGCAATCTTGTCTGCGAAGTAGGTGACAAATTGCTCACAGCGGGCTTGGGACAAGTCCCCATCCAGGCAGAGGGAGGCTGGACTAACCAGCCCCCAAACCACCCGAAATAGCTCCATTGGGCGTGACTTCGCAGACGCTATGAGAGCAGCAAAGAATTCCTTCTTTGCTGCCCTCACATGCTCAACATAGGACCTCAAATGGGCCCTATGGAGAAGATGGTCGGATTCAGAGCAAGTCCGACGCCAGTGTCGCTCTAGTCTCCTACCTACCTGCTTCATACCCTGCAGTCCCATGGTAAACCACGGGGCCCTCTGGTGACGAAGCGGAGGCAGGGGACGTTTCGGAGCCACCCTGTCGATGGCCGCCTCCATCGAGGTCTTCCAAAACTGGACCAGCTCATCGACAGTGTGGCCGTCAGGGTCTAGGGATAACTCCCCCAGGGCCTCCTGGAACCTCTGTGGTTCCATCAGCCTCCGGGGACGGACCAACCTAACTGGTTCCATCCCCTTCTGGAGGTGGTGTGCTGGGAGGCAGGCCTGTATGAGATAATGATCCGTCCAGGACAATGGTGTCATCCTGACATCCCCCACTAATGGATCACCCGCCTCAAGGCCTGAACAGAAGACCAGGTCGAGGGTATGCCCCTCCACGTGGGTCGGGCAGTTGACAATTTGGGGAAAGTCCATGGTTGCCATGGCGGCCATGAACTCCTGCTCCGCTCCTGCAAGGCCGGCATGGGCATTGAAGTCCCCCAGGACCAAGGTCCTAGGGGAGCCCAGCNAAAAAATCACTCCTTTTCCGCTTCAATATCTGGTTATACCTGTTCCTAGTCTCACGAAAGGCTTCCTATGCCTCTGGATCCTGGTCCTTAATCCACCACCTTTTAAGAGCAGCCACTCTAGCCTTCTCTTGCTTGCACTCTTGATCAAACCATAGACATGAATTACATGTGGATCGACTGTGGCCCTGCCGCTTCAGAGTTCTCTGGAACTCTTCTAATATGCCAGAAAAGGCAGCAAACAGCACCGTGGGATCATTCGTCATTCTCATAGACCTCAAATGACCCCGAAGAGACTCTGAGCTACAGATGTTATTAATAGCACTCAGAAGATCAGCTCCAGCGAGATTCCTTAATTTGGGCACTTTTGTCCCCTGTAAAACACTCCCTATCTCTTCTATCCCTGAGCATTTAACCTGGGTAGTTAGAACTGCATGATCGCTTTCTGGCCTATGAAGCAACTTGACCTTCCCAAATACCTCACAATCATTTGCTTCAACAAGGATAAGGTCAATTTGACTCCAGCCCTGAGGGCCAATGTACGTAAAGCCCTCATGGTCATCATTTAGTATGAGTAAATTGAACTTTTGTACAAGATCCTTTAGCAGCAGATCTGTTCGCCCAGTTTGTGGGAGGCCAATATCTCCTGCTGCTTGTTCCAACACACTTGACGTCTGGGCTCCCTCACTATTCTTCCCCATATGGGTGTTCCAATCCCCTAATAAAATATGGGAAGCAGAAGGAAATCTCTCATGGGCCTCCAATATTGCTATCTCCAGAGCCGGCCAAACATCGCTACTATAGTAATGTGAAGTAATGGGAGGAATGTAGATGTTGAAAAGGTCATATTGATCCATGGGTCTATTGCCCAAGCTAAGCTTCCCAATCTGTATTTCAGGCCTGCTGCTTTCAATAGGGGAGAAAAGACCTGCCCTAGAGCTACAAACACATACAGCAAGGCCCCCTGAAATACGGCCTTTAGTGCCCTTTTTCTGACCCCCATGTAAAAAAATCTCAAACCCATCTAAGGTAAGCTCAGCATCCTGCCTCACCCAGGTATCCTGGAAACATATCACCTCATACCCAGTTAAAAAATCCAACCACTCCTGGTCCTTCACCACGGACCTAATGCCTGCTATATTCCATGAGGCCAGGGATAAGGTACCCTGGGGGAGTGAAGAAGCTACAGGGGCTCTGTGCCATGCAAGTGGCTGCGTCACGTCAATTTGATACAATGAAGGATCCAGCACTACGACATTGCTGTTTACCCCTACAATTGGACCTTGGGGCTGTCTTTGGTTTTGGCTGGGCTCGCCCTCCTTACGAATATGGTCCCCAGCCATGCCCCATGCCCTAGGAGAATTTAGCATACCCACAGAACCCCCATATTCCTCCTCCCCCAAATAGCGTACCACTCGTCATCCAACCGTGCCTGTGGTTTACACAATACCCTATTATTGTTGACGGAGGGGGCTACATACTCAATATCTGTCCCTAAGGAGTAGTTCTTTAATTGTCCTAACCTTGTCATAAAAAATATCCTGGTCTACAACTGACAACTGGTTAAATAATTCCCCTATCTGCACAGGATTGTTCGTAGATACTTTCCCAAGTAGGAAGGTTCCCACTTGGCTCGAAATCTTATCCAGCAATGTAACATTGCTTACCTGAGTTCTATTATTAGGAAGTTGGTTAGGATCCACGTGAATCAATTCAGGGGCCATTGGCTGTACCCCACTGGGTTCCAATTGGGCCATCTCCTGAATCCCCCCCCTGGTTTCCCACTATCTGCTGCTTGGGATGGGTAAAAGAGTCCTGGCCCAGGTCCATCAAGTTGGGCGCAATTGCATCCTGCCCTGGCTGCTCCTCCCTTCGTTCAAGTCTTAAGGTCTTTCCCATCTCCTGTCTACTCAATATTGACTGCCTCTGGACTCGAGGACTCAGAGCTATTGTGTTTGGGGATGAAATAAGGCATCCTGAATCAAACTGGGTAGCCGTCAGCTCTCCCCTTGAATATGACAGCACCCTATCGATAAACCTCTGACCAATAAATGCTTCCTAGCCTTAAAAATTCTACGAACCCATAGACTATCAACAAAGGAAATACGTAATCGGTGCACAAAACCCTGGCGAGGCATATGGTAGATACCAGCAATCTGCGAGGATGTAAATGAATTCCCCAGGAAATATGACAGATGATTGGCAGTCTCCTGGCTGGTCTGCCATGAATTAATAGTACCATTTGGATCCAACCTAACGGATAAATACACCTCACTCTGATTGATTTCCATCACTCTCTATACGGGAGGGGGCAGGGTTCCATGAAATGTCCTCCTAGCCGGCAACTTTGCCCATGGTTAAACAGGGCTCCAGATATCAGTCCCATCCCCTTGAGCCAAGAGCCCTCCCACAGGGTGCTTTGTTATGTCTGCCAGCTGCTTCTTAACTTCAGCCATTGATTTAGCTAGTTCTGTGATACCCGCAAATAGAGCCTCTACTGTCCGGGCCACCAGTCCAGTTTGCTGCAACAAGTAGTTCCCAGATACAGAGTCCTGAACTACATTCCCTGATTGAAGATGACCTGGAGGAAGCCGCAGCTTGGGGGAGCCTAATTCAGCGCAAGGCGACTCCCACTTNAAGAGCAGGGGGGACTTGTAGTCGGCATTAACGATATTCAGATGGGTGCAGAAGGCATGGCCGTCCTGCTCAGAGGGTCCAAGACAGATCAACGAGGACAGGGGCAGGTGGTGAAGTTGGTGCGCATTGCCGAGGCTCAGATGTGTCCGGTGGCAGCCCTCGAGGCTTATTTGAAGGTGCGTCCCACCTCGCCTGGCCAGCTTTTTATACATAGATCTGGGGCGTGGGTAACCAGATACCAATTCTCGGCAGTATTAAGGAAAGCCTTAAAAAAATCTAACCTCCCTCCACAATCATTCAGTAGCCATTCATTTAGAATAGGAGTGGCAAGTAGCACAGCAGCCGCTGGTCTATCTGAAGAGCAGATTAAGAATATAGGTTGATGGAAGTCCGGTGCCTTTCGCGCTTATGTGCGGAGGGTGAACCTGGAAGGAAAAGACGTACCCTGGTAATGGCAAAAGAGGGGCAGCGAGTACTGGAGATGGTAACCAGACTTGTTTCTCGCAGGAAGGGAACGATCATCACGGCAATGGAGGGTCGTGATCGTTGGCCACAGTATGGTCTACTGGGCCGGAAAATGAGCAGGACGCTCGTATTGGGGAACCCAGCTGGGCCTGGGGCATCTTGCCAAAGTGACGTGGAAGGGAAGAAATGGAATGAGATGGGCTCAGTTTCTGCCGGTGGTCCATGCGTTGGCAAGAGAGGCGCATCCAGACATACTGGTAGTACATTTGGGCCACCAAGCATAAAAAAGGATCTCTGGGACGTGAAAAGACTTCTCTCCAATACCAGGTTAGTATGGTCTGAGATGCTGGAAAGAATTAGATGGAGGAATGCCATGCGCCCCAGTAAAGTAGACAAGGCTAGGAGGAAAGTGAATAAGGAAGTGGAAAAGTTCATGGCCAATTTAGGGGGACAAACGATCAGGCATCTGGGGATTAAGTTCTCCAGGCCGGAAATAAAAAGGGAAGGTTAGAGACAGAGCAGTAGCTGGCGAGCGCGTCCACGTCCAAAGATGGCTTCTTCAGCAGGGGATGCACCACAGCCTGCTTAAGGCTGGGCACCAATCTACCCAAAGCGACGCATTGATAACCCTCACCAGCACCATCCCCAACGTCTCCTTGGAGACTTACACCAACCAGGACGGGCACGGATCAAGTTGACAACTGGTGGCCCTAACAGAACCCAGGACATCCACCGCATCAGCTGACGTCACTTCCTGAAACTCAACCCAAGAAGATGGACCAGACAGGGCCTCCGCAACCTCACGCTCCTCACTTACTGCCTTCAATCTGGTGTCGAAGTCGCTCTGGATCCAAGCAATCTTGTCTGCGAAGTAGGTGACAAATTGCTCACAGCGGGCTTGGGACAAGTCCCCATCCAGGCAGAGGGAGGCTGGACTAACCAGCCCCCAAACCACCCGAAATAGCTCCATTGGGCGTGACTTCGCAGACGCTATGAGAGCAGCAAAGAATTCCTTCTTTGCTGCCCTCACATGCTCAACATAGGACCTCAAATGGGCCCTATGGAGAAGATGGTCGGATTCAGAGCAAGTCCGACGCCAGTGTCGCTCTAGTCTCCTACCTACCTGCTTCATACCCTGCAGTCCCATGGTAAACCACGGGGCCCTCTGGTGACGAAGCGGAGGCAGGGGACGTTTCGGAGCCACCCTGTCGATGGCCGCCTCCATCGAGGTCTTCCAAAACTGGACCAGCTCATCGACAGTGTGGCCGTCAGGGTCTAGGGATAACTCCCCCAGGGCCTCCTGGAACCTCTGTGGTTCCATCAGCCTCCGGGGACGGACCAACCTAACTGGTTCCATCCCCTTCTGGAGGTGGTGTGCTGGGAGGCAGGCCTGTATGAGATAATGATCCGTCCAGGACAATGGTGTCATCCTGACATCCCCCACTAATGGATCACCCGCCTCAAGGCCTGAACAGAAGACCAGGTCGAGGGTATGCCCCTCCACGTGGGTCGGGCAGTTGACAATTTGGGGAAAGTCCATGGTTGCCATGGCGGCCATGAACTCCTGCTCCGCTCCTGCAAGGCCGGCATGGGCATTGAAGTCCCCCAGGACCAAGGTCCTAGGGGAGCCCAGCGCCACCTCCGAGGCCAGTTCCGCTAGAGCGGCAAGGGATGCAGCCGGGCAGGAAGGGGCCCGGTACACCAGCAGCACCCCCAGGTTACACCCAGCCAAATCAAACACCACATGGAGGGCCTCTATTCCTGGAATCTCCTGAACAGGATA
>QEPC01001501.1:674492-707486 GCA_003113815.1 Sphenodon punctatus
TGCAGGGCGGCAACTTGGTCCTCCCTGCATACATTCGTTAAGCATTATAAGTTGGATTTCTACAAGTCCGCGGATGCGGCTTTTGGCAGGAGGGTCTTACAGACGGTTCTGGACGTGCCCAGGGCTGTTTGTTCCCACCCATAATTGGAGCTCGGGTACATCCCGTGCGGAGCACTGACAGGGGGCAGAAGGAGAAACAAAAATTGGTCACCTACCTCGGTGAATTTGTTTCTCTTCGTTCCACCTGTCAGTGCTCCGGCCCTCCCTGCCAAACAGCATTTATCTTAAGGGAGTGACCCGGTAAGGATTACCAGTTATCATTAACTTCATTACCTAGTTATGTAGTTGTAAGTTAACAGTTCAGTTAGCCCATTATGTCCAAGGGACGGATCATACTCTAATGATTGGACATAAGTCTTACAGGGTTCACGAGTCGGCTCTTGGCTTGGCTATCGACTGACGACTCAGGGCAGCTCTACGCATGCGCAGGACTAATTTCTTCTTCTGCCTCCTGTCGGCCATACGCAGAGCTACCTGTGCGGAGCACTGACAGGTGGAACGAAGAGAAACAAATTCACCGAGGTAGGTGACCAATTTTTGTTTCCTCTATGGGTATGAGATAGAGGAGGGGGCAGAGGTAGAGGCACGGCCCACTAGGACACTCTGGGGCCACAAGGCCAGCAGACGGGTCACCGGACTAAGGGGTCACAGCACACGTGGGCCACTGAAGCATAAGAGTCTGGGTCACCGGGGAAGGGGAGGAAGGGAGTGGGATGCAGGGCCAGCAGGCCCACCCAAGCTCTCGGTGGGTGGCTCTTGCCCAGCCCACCTCCAGAGCCCTGCAGCCCCACTGACAGGCTCCACCTGTTTGTTCCACCTGCACACACAGGTGGGCTCTGCCTTTCCACTCCATGAATGATTATGCAAACCCCACCCTGGCAATCTGAGCCTCCCCATCCTGGTCACCCCGGTGTGCCCTGACTCTCCCGTGGCCCAGTGACCCTTGTCTGCCTGAGACATGACAGTGGAGTATCCCATTCTCTGCCCTGGTGCGCTCCACCACCCATTCCAGCAATCATCCACAGGCTGGAACTAAAGGCAGTGGGCCAGAGACTGCCTTTTGTCTGCAGGTTCGGAGTTCCCCGCCCCTGACTCAAGTCATCTTGCTGTTTCGTCTATTAAGAAAGAATTCACAAGAAATTGACTTTAGTGATGTCTGCAGTTTTGCAATGAAAAAGGCCAACAAAGTTACAAAGCACTACGACCCATCTATGTCATTCCAATAAGGTATACATTTTCTTTCATTAATTCATGTACCTGTGTGGAATGGGAGCTCATGTTAGGAATTTGCCATAGGTTCTGTGAAATGTTACTTGGGGCCTACATAGGTCCACTAGACAATATGAACCCTTGCAGTTCTGTAGCAGCTCTGGTTGGGAGTCTTCACAGAATCCAGTCCTCAAAACACTTGGTGCATAACTTCTTCTATCACAAAAAACTCCATTTTACAATAGAAGTGCACAGTTCCCAATACAAGTTTCCCAAGTGTTCGCCATGCCCTTGATACCTCCCCCTTCCCAGGCTGTGGTTCACCTGGCACTCCTAAACTGGCCTTTCTGGCCAGTCTACTCCACGATTATTATTTATTTATTTACTTGGATTTATTAGCCGCCCCCTCCTGCCACAGCAGTTCGATGTGGCTTACAACATGATAAAATACAATATTAAAATATAATTTAAACCCACAAAACATAGGCAGAGCCACAAACCCCCCTGCCCCCAACCATCCACCCCTCACCTGTCCCTCTCACCAAACACCTGGCAGAACAGTCAGGTCTTACACTGTCTTCGGAAACAGGGGCGGTCCAGAGCCACACAGACCTCTGTCAGGAAGGAGTTCCACAGCCGCGGTGCAGACACCAAGAAGCCACCTGGGATACCCGGGGGACTCAGAGATAGGCATCCCTGGCTGACCTCAGGGATGGGTCCAGGACCCAGGGAGTGAGGCGGTTTCACAGGTATGTGGGGCCCAGGCCATTTAGAGCTTTATAAGTTAAAACCAACACTTTGAATGAAGCTTGGTACACTATAGGCAGCCAGTGCAGAGAGCGAAGCACTGGTGTAATGTGCTCTTGGCAGCCCGTTCCTTTCAGAGATGGGCCGTCGTATTCTCCACCAGCTGCAGTCTCCAGATTGTCACCAAAGGTAGCCCTATGTAGAGCGCATTGTAATAGTCCAGTCTTGAGGTGATGAAGGCATCGATGATGGTGGCCAGGTCAGTGTCAGAGACATATGGCTGAAGCCGTTGCACCAGATGTAACTGGCAAAATGCTCCTTTTGCCACGGCCTCCACCTGGATATCCACGTGGAGCCTTGAGTCAAGGAGGACCCCCAGACTACAGACCTCAGGAGCCAATGAAGGGCAGACCTCGTCAATGACAGGTGCTATCACTCCCTTGGCTCTACCTACCAGCATCACCTCCGTCTTGTCAGGATTCCCCTTCAGATGATTTGCCCTCATTCAGTCTGTCACGGGTTGGAGGTCCGCACCCCCACTTTACCGGGTTTGAGTGACTCCGTTTCCCTCGTGTACAGCCCACTTGAATCTGTGTTTCTCTCTGGCCGATTCAAGCCTGCCGCAGGGACAACCCCTTTGTCACCCAAGGGCCTGATCCTTCCCGTTTACAGACTCTTTCTCTCAGGGTTCGCAAGAGCTCGAGAGCCCTTGTTTCTCACTTGTGTTCCAATGTTAGACACAGACACTTCTTCATAAAGATAAGAAGTCAGTTTATTGATTACATAAGCAAGATTGTTGATACAGAGTGGTTACTAGAAATCAAAGGTAAATATAACGCATTCCTAACCTATACTGCTTGAGTTCCTCAATAAGCATCTTACCCTACCAAGTTCCATAAGTTCTTCTCAGTCCTTGATGTAAGCGACTGGGTCTTCAGTCTTAGAGTTGCTAGAAAGCAAAGTCCTGGTCTCAGGACATAGTTTCCTGATAGTCACTGTCCCCTCTGGGGTACAACTCCTTATATCCCAAGGAGGAAACCCCTCGTATCTTTCTCCAGGCTTCTAGAATTCCTTTTGTTCTTGCTATCAGCTTTCTGTGTCTCTTGCACATAGGCAATGGCTGCCTGCATTAGCATTTTAAATGTCTCTGGCCATTCGTCTGGGCAAATCCACAAACTGTCTTTCCATTTCCTGGAGCTTGGTCAAGTGTCACAGTCTTGATTTGAGTTTTACAGTTCTTAATTGTAACATTACATACATGTGCAACCTTTTGCTTTACATATTTACTAGACTTGTAGTCTACATGTAGGCCAGTATCACACATGTGTGACCCTGTTCCTCCGTGACACAGTCCCCTACAGCTGCCAGGCACCGGGCAAGCACCGAGACTGCCGGGTCTGCATCAGTTGAAAAAGACAGGTAAAACTGGGTGTCATCAGCATACTGATGGTACCGCACACCAGACCCTTGAATTACCTCGCCCAGTGGCTGCATATACACATTGAACAGGAGAGGGGACAAAATAGAACCTTACGGGACTCCACATGTGATGTCCCGGGGAGAAGATGAACAATCACCCAGCACCACACGCTGAGTTCTCCCAGCCAGGAAAGAGTGGAACCATTCAAGAACAGTTCTGCCCATCCTGGCTTGGTCCCGCAAGGGAGTCACCAACACCTCAAGTTCAACGGTATTAAATGCAACCAAAAGAACTAACAGGATCAACAGGGTTGAATGACCCTGGTCCAACTCGCGGTGAAGGTCATCGACCAAGGCCACAAGTGCAGTCTCAGTGCCAAAGCCCAGACGAAAGCCGGACTGTGAGGGATCCAGAAAACTGACACGGTCCAGATGCCCCATAAGCTGCCGAGCCACTACCCATTCCACAACCTTCCCTAAAAAGGGAAGGTTAGAGACAGGAAGATAGCTGGCCAGGGAGTCAACATCCAATGATGTTTTTTAAATCAGAGGCCACACCACTGTCTCCTTGAGGTGGTCCAGCATCCTGCCCTCCCTAAGGGAAGCGTTGACCACACCACCCCAGCCACCAACAACCCCAACGTCTCCCGGCTGGCCATAGCCAGTCAGGACAGGCATGGATCTAATTCACAAAAGGTGGCCCTGACTGCCCCCAAGACATCTGCCGCATCAGCAGGCAATATCCACTGGAACTGATCCCACAAAATAGGACAAGGCGGGGCCTCCATTACCTCTGGTTCTCCCATTACCACAAATGCGGCATTGAAGTCATGGTGAATTCGAATTCATGAAATTTTATCCATAATAAAGTGGACAAAAGTGTCACAGAAAGCACTGGAGAATTCTAGTTCCAGGCGGAGGGAGGCTGGACTGAACAGCCCCCTCACCACTCAGAAAAGTTCAGCTTGGTATGACTTTGCGGATTCTATGAGTACAGCAAACCTCTTCTTTGCTGCCCATACACAGCCACGGGATAGGTACATAAACTGACTCTATGTTGCAATCGGTCGGCTTCAGCACGAGAACAACGCCATTGTCACTCTAACCGCCAGCCTTCTCGTTTCATCCGCCGCAGATCCTCCGTAAACCAGGGAGACCTCCAGTGTCAGTGATCAGAGAGCAGACGCCTAGGAGTCATTCGGTCGATGGCCTCAGTTAGCAAGGTGTTCCAAAAAGCCACGAGATCGTCGGGTGAACGGTCATTAAGATTGGAGGGTAACTCCCCATAAGCATTCTGGAACCCCTGAGGTCAGGGGCGTAGCAAGGTTGAGAAGGGCCCAGGCTCAAGCCTCAGTTATGGGCCCTTCATGTGCTTTGCATGCACGCGCTCCGAAAACCCAAAGTGGGTGGAGCTTAAGGGATGTGGCGGGGCCTGCTGACAGCTTCTAAATATACAAAATCCAGCGGCTAGGAGTTGTAACTGTGGCCATAGACAAGCATGGCCTCCCAACGCTTCCCACCTCCCCAACCGAGCGTCTACCACCACTCCCCAGAAGTGGTTCCACTGCAGGGGCAGCCGGGCAGGCAGTGAGGCAGGCACAGAGAGACTGACTGTGTCCACTGCCTTACTGGGGGAGTGGAATGAGCTTAGGCAGTCTGGCCTCCAGGACCTGTTGCTTCTTGCTGCCGGTGCCGCCTGTGCCTTGCGCACGCAGTCTCAAGGTGCTGCTATCAAACACACCAGTCACCGAAAATGCAGCTAGCTTATTAAGTGCATTATGCCATGAAAAGAGACATATATATATATATATAAAACCCAGTTCAGTTGTGCCCCATAATCAGTTCATGCTGCCCCCACCCAATAACCAGTTCATTTGTGCCCCTGCCCCCATATAATCAATTCACACTGATTCACCAGTTCAGTTGTGCCCCCATAATCAGTTCATGCTGCCCCCNACAGTATTCCTGTTAGCAATAATTTCATTAAGAAAAGTTAGTGAAATAGCAGCCATAATAATCTCAGAACCATATTTGCAGATTTATTTTCCAAGATAGAATATATATTGCTTTACATCCTAAATTCCTACCTAAGATAGTATAAATAAGACAGTCGTGAGAATGTGGCCCTTTTTACACGGGCCTCTCCCACCCATGAACACGCAGATTTCTGTGTGTTCATGGGTGGGGGAGCCCCGTGTGAACAATGTGGTGCATGCACCCATGGTATGTGGGGGTGCATGCATGCCTGCCTAACATGCATCCCCACTCACACACACACACCCTTGTCCCCATGCACAGAGCAACCAGGGGAAATGGCGGTTACTCTGTGGGTGTGGATGAGTGGGGGGTGAGTGGGGATGCATGTGCAGCTCCCCCACCTGGCAGAGCCATGTAAAAATAGCATGTGAGGAGCCACTCGAAGAACAGAAGGTTGCTACCTTGTAAACAAGGTTCTTTGAGATGGCTCCTAACATTCTCACATCACCCACCCTTCCAGCCCCGCGTGGAATTTTTTTCTTATATTTCTAGAAAGGGTTGGAAGGAACTGTCATTCTGAGGAGGGAGAGTGCTTTTTATACTAGAGGAGCTCGAGACCATCATGTGGTCTATTATTTGAATAGGGTGAGCGTGCACAACCCAGTTGTGAGAATGTGAGGAGTCATCTCGAAGAACCTTCTTTACAAGGTAGCAACCTTCTGATCAGCACATGGGCAGGAGCTGCTTGTAAACAAACAGCTTTATCTCCCCGATCTGTGTGCTGTTGCTGCTGCTACTGCAGCTACTAGGAGGCAGAGGCAGGTAAGGGATAGGGACTGGAGCCAGGGAGGGAAGGCAGCAGAAGAACTTAGGCTGCATTCTCACCTGGCGGTGGTGGCAGCAGGAGGGGGAAGGGAGATGCAGCGTGAAGGAGCTGGCAGCCCCCGGAAAAAAAACCCGGTGCAGATCTGCCAGGCTCTTTTCCCGGCTGCCAGCTCCTCCATCCTCCCGTCTCCCTCCCCCCTCCCGTTGCCCCACAGCTGCAGATGAGGGGCCGGCCCTGCCTACGGGGCCCCCCCAGGGCAGGACCCGAGGTCAAATGCGCGCCCCGCACCACAGTAGCTACGCCACTGCCTCAGGTTCCATAAGTTTCCGAGGGCGAACCAACCAAACTGGTCCTGCACCTTTCTGGGGGCAGATGTGCGACAGGAGACAGGCCTGAATGAGGTAATGATCCGTCCATGACAGGGGCACAGCTGACACCTCCCCCATCAACAGAACCTCCCCCCCCCCAAGGCTGGTGCAAAAAATCAGGTCTAGGATAGGACCTCCATCATGAGTCGGGCCAACAACCAACTGAGACAGTCCCATGGTTGCCATGGCGGCCATGAATTCACACTCCGCTCCCCCAAGGCTGGCATCGGTGTGAGTGTTTAAGTCCCCCAGAACAATAATTGTTGGGGACCGCAAGCCCACCTCCGATACCAGCTCCGCTAGAGCGTGTAGGGATGCTGCTGTACAGGTGGGTGCATGGTATACAAGTAGCAACCCTAATCTGTCTCCAGCCAAATCAACCACCAGATGGAGGCCCTCAATACCTGGAATAGTTGGCACAGGATACCTTCTCACAGACCATGTGTCCTTAAAAACTATAGCTACTCCGGCCAAGGCTCATGCTGCATGGAGTACCCGACTGGAACAAGGTCATCTAAGATAGGACCAGCCAGGTCTCCGTAATACACACAAGGTCGACTGCCTGGTCGAGGACTAATTCCCGGACCATTGTTGACTTATTTACAACCAGCCTTGTGTTAAACAGCATCAAACCAGGGCCAGGGACCCTCCGACCAACAACCACCTCACTACCTGCCTGGGAGTTAGTGAGAGGGACAGACACCAAACATCTTTCCTTTCTTACAGCTTTACCCAGCCTCCCAGATGGACCATAATTCCCCTGACCCAAAACAATCCCAATGGCTGCGAGCCCCCCCGGTTCACCCTCCAGACATCCCCCCCAATGGTTGCTCCGCCCAGCAGGCGAGAGGGAACCCCCCCAACCTTCACATACCCCCTCTCTCTCACAGGGGCGCAATCATCACCCTCCCAAGGCAAGTTAGACCCCCCCCTCAAAGACAAGGAGGGAAAAAAACCTGCCCTCCCTAACCCAGTCCCTTCCATCCCCCCTTTCACTGGGGGTGGAAAACATCCCTCAACTCTCCACAAAACAATATACTACAAACCACCCACCTCCAAACCTACAACCATCCAACTAAAAGCTCTCCCCTAAAATCCCCACAGCTGCATACCCCCTAACAACATACCTCTTCCAACCATCCCCCACCCGTCTTCCCAGTCTCCACCGAAGGGCCCTGCCAAAGGGCCCTTTAGCAGCGGCCTTTCGGCACGCGGCCTGTGGCGCACACCTGCAGCGCTACCGAAAGGCACGCCACCTTTGACTGTGCTTCCTCGGGTCGGAAGCATGGGGAGGAATCCCTGGCCCCGCCCCCTCTCCCTGTGCCACAAGGAGGGGGAGAAAGCACTACCAGGATGAGCCATACCACGGAGCTTGGGACAAGCTCCAAGCTTCTTCCCTGCTTCCACCTGGAGAACCACGGAATGAGCTCCCACCCCTGAGGCCAGGTCTGCCCAGTGGAGGTCTCCATTCTAGGTGGCTGAGCTGCATCTTTCTCAAATGGTCACACTCTGCAATGACCATTCACACAACAGACCAGGGTCTTGAAAATTAAGTAGAATTTCTGCTAAGTTCAAACTTTTTTACATGACTGTAAGGCTCTGGTCTCTCATCCAGCTTCTGTCCCCCTTGTTTTGCTCTGCCTGGCTTTGATCCCACTGCTCCTCCTGTCCCTCTCTACTGTAGTCCTGCCTCCCAGCTTCCTGACTGGGTGCCAGCAGTATAAAAGAATGCTGGTATCAACAGGAAGTTGGGTGGAACAAATCTCCTCAGTCTCCGACTGTGTTCCCTGACTCTAGCCCTGGCCCTCCTAGCCTCTTATTCTGTTCCCTGACTCCTAGATTTGGGTTCTACTCTGCCCTGATCTGCTACCCATGAAGAACACCTACATTTTTGGGTGCCTGCAGCGGACACCCAACAGGTTTACTCAGCCCCCATTGGATGCCCAGCTGCCTGAAAAGGCAGGTACTACCAGACTTTCTGGGACACCCTGGGAAGCCCCAGGAAATTGATCCCGGCTTCTGCCTGCACCCGCGGCTTCCAAGTCTGACTCACGGCCTAGCTACTCCTCCAAGCCCCGGCTGCTGCTCAGCTGGGCTGGGGGTCTTCCCACTCGGATTTTTCAGAGCTAGGAGTGGGATGGGGAAGAGCAAGGAGGCCTCTTCTGTTACACTCTGTGCAAACTACACAGCGCATCCTGCTATGGGCCATGACCCATATCAGGAGTGTGCATGGGTCCAGGGTCGGTGCAAGGGTACTTCAGCCTTGCCCCCGCCTCCCCTTGATAACATTAAAAAATGAACATTTTGTATTGGTATGAATATAAAACCTGTATTTACATATATATTTTACAGAGGAAAAGAGAACAATATGGATTGATTGTACATTCTCATTGTTCTTTACTGAAACAACTCTGGGTGACCACATCAACAACAACATCAACAGCTTACTATACTGACCAATATCAATATGGCCTTCAAAGATAAATAAATACAGAATAAATACAAAAACAACAAACAAATAAATACACTGGGTGAGCACATCAACAACAACCACCTTTTTACTATACTGACCAATATGGTCTTCAAAAATAAATAAATATGGAATAAGATACCAGTTAATAATTAGAAAAGGTAAAAATTCAAGATTTATCATTTATTCAAATTCCCATTAATAGTTGATCAAAAATAAATCTCTTTGAGCAGGTAAGTCAAACTGAGAAACTTTCAATATTGCACGTTGGAACATGAGGGAAAATATATACCCAAGTATCTCACCCTGTAAACCTTTGGAACATTGAACAAACATTGTACATTTAAAAAAAAAAAAAGCAGTGGATGAGAAGGGACACTTCTCACCCAGGGTACTGATATGTACACAGAGGTCTTTTTAGAATGGTCTAACGTACTAGCCCACATCTAAATCCAACATTTAGGTGATGAAAGTCGTCAATTAGACAGGGGCTTCCCCTTTGTCTCCCACCGGCCTGCCCGGCTCGCATCGCATGCATGTCAATTAACTTTAAGGACGCTTTTGCCCTTCTTCAAAATGAAGGTTGTCTGTGCTCACTGCACCCTCAGTGATGGTTTACAATTGGGTATTTCCCACAATTCCTTCTACAGGCATTCCATAAGCAGAAAGCAAGTAATAAAGCACACATGCAAGTAATAAAGCACACTGGCAGTGGGCAGCAGGACATGCAGAGCACTAAATTCCAAATGGCCAAGCCACAATCAAACACACAAGACACCCCAAAAGACCCCACCTTAGCTGAGCAGTGGCCATGGGGGAGCAGTGGGAACAGCGGGCAGGACCTGGAGAAGCCACTGGGCAGTGAGTCAGTCTGGGAGGCATTCAGGTAGTCCATCAGGTTGCGTTTGGGCATTGCTTAGTGCCCAAACATGATCACAGTGAGTTCGGCACCCAAGATACTCTGGGTTGCAGCTCTGCTCCTGACTCCTACTTCCTCTCCTGGTTCCTTACCCCTTGCTCTCTGATTCCTAGTCCTCTCCTGATACCTCTGTACTGCTCTGCTTACCTGCTCTGCCTTGTACCCCGACTTCTTGTACTCTGCCCCAGACCCTGACTCTGGATTCGCTCTGCTTCACCCCACTCTGCTCCGCCTGGCCTTTGCTCTGCTCTGCTCCTCTCTGCCATGTCCTCATTCCCCTGATCTCTGTTCCTGTTCTGGTTCTGTTTCCTAGACCTTGTCCCTCTATATTTTGTTCCCTGAGTCCTGTACTCTTGTTGTTGGATTCCCCTTTCCCCATGATCTCAGAGTGATGAGCCTCACTTCACCCTGAGCTTGGAGAATGGCTGAGAAGTCTCCCTTCCCTTGCTCCAATCCCCTCTGGTAGTTCCTTGGCTTGGCCTGCTCCTCTTGAGCTCTTCCCTCTGGCTGTCCCTGAGCTCTGACCTGTCCACCCTGGTACACAGAGAAATTGGACTGAGGCAGACTCTACTGTAGATTGTAAGGTCCCTGGGACAGGGACCTATCTTTAATCATGATTATTCAGAACAAGGCACATGGTTTGCACTATATAAATAATATATAACACACCTTTGCTATGGCAAGCCTCTTGATATCTAAGACTTTTAATAGTGAAGAGTTCATAGGAGGGTTCATTACCCCTTTTTTCCTTAATCTGAGTTTGTCTTGCCCTATAGCAGTGCAGCCACCCAAGTTCTGATGTTCTGCATTTCAATGACAAATGCAAAGAGCATGAGAAAATGCCCTTGTGATAGCCCTGCAAAAGATACTGGAAAAAGCATGAAGTGGAGGAAAAAATCAAGTGACAAGCAGGAAATGATGTATTGTGAGATTGTAAGCTCTCGGGCAGGGACCGTGTCCATCTTATTTTTTTGTAAAGTGCCAGGTACATCGCTGGCGCTATATAAATGCTTATAATAAATAAATAATAATAATAATTTAATAACTTACCCTGGGTTAATCAGATCACACAGTGCCATTGCTACTTGATACAGTCAGATCCTTACAAAGTCTTTGCATGGGTGGCAAAGAACCCAGGATCATTGAGGAGCACAGGGATTCGCAAGGATTTCACACAACACTTAGGTCTTTTTTATATGGGCCACGGTGTGGCGGGAACTGGTGTGTGCCGTGGCAGTAGGGGTGGTGCGGGGGGTGGGGAGGGCAGAGCACACGAGTGCACGCCAATCCCCCATGCATCCTCACTCATGGAGCAATTGCCATTTTGGTGAATTGCTTTGTGAGTGGGTGATGGGTGGAGGTGGGTGGGTTGCAGGAGCACGCACACACGCACCCCCACTCACCCACTGTGGCATGCACTTGGGGTGCACCCGATACCCACGCAGCAAATCTACGTGGGCATGAGTGGGTGCGTCTCGTATAAAAAAGGTCTTAGAATGTGGGCTTGTATTTATTTTATTTAAAACTTGTATCCCGCCCCTCCTGCCCAAAGGCAGGTAGTTTGTGCCTCTACCCCCTCTTAAAAGAGTGCTATGTGAATGAACCCTTAGGAATCTGGACCTAATTTTGCAAAACTCATGGCCAAGCAGTTATAAACTCAAAATCCAGATTGCCTGACGAAGGACCCTGTAAGGTCCGAAAGCTTGCATACCTCCACTAACAGTAGTTGGTCCAATAAAAGATATCACTGTACTACTTTGTCTCTGTTGCCTATATTTGGGACCAACACAGCAACCTTACTTTCTCTACAAAAACCAGATGGCACTTTTAAATGTTGAATTGAATTTTATTGCACTGGCACATAGCCATGATAACTATACATCACATAGGAATTTACAAAATACATTAAAAAAATAATCGTGCCTGAATAAAACAAGATATAACAAACTCAAAGGACAAAAATAAAACAAATACTATAGTTCATAACAGAAGACCCTTATGGGCTTAAGGGAAGACCTTCCTGCAGTTTTACCTGCCACATTCTTAGTCTTTTAGCCGCTGTTCCAAAGCTGGCTCCAGCGTTTGTTACCTCCACTCTCTTATCAGAGAGGAAATATACCATCAATTGATGCAGGGAAGGAAGGGCACTCAGGTCTAGCATTGGTCAATTTAAATAGTTGATCTTGGGGACATGCATATAGGGGACATTGTAAAAGATAATGCACAAGGCCCTCCACTTGATTCGAGTCACAGATGCACAAACAATCCATACGTGGCACACCTAAATAGCGACCGTATAGAACTTTGGTCGCCATTACCTGAAGCCTTAGAGAGAGAAAAGCTTTTCTGAGAGTTACATTTGCAACGGATCCTAAATAAGATGGAACTAAACGGTTGGGGAGCCAGTATTTATAACTTGGAGATATTCTGGAAATAGAGGCCTCAGCCCTCAAGGACTGAAATTCGATGTCGACATTTCTGCGTTTAATAAGCTTAGAGGCTTCCTTTAAGGAATATAACCTAATAAAATCCAAAAAGAACACCAGGCTTCCAATTTTTTGTTTGACACCCGTCCACCATAAATCCCTTTGCTGGCCACCTGCCTTCACCTTTTCCTCCAAACACTGTTGCGGGTGGGACTGAAGCGGTAAGTGAAAGATTTTCAGCCAATACTGCAATACATAATCATTTATCCTGGATGCCAAGGAACCCATCCCTGTCTCCAGTTGTACTATTGCAGGAGATGTTACTATTGGGGCTCCCAACAGACGTCGCAAGAATTTATTTTGTAATGGCTCTAAAAAGTAAGTGACCATTTTACTAAGGCCCCATATTTGGGCAACAAAGCAAATCTGTGGAATCAGTTTCATCTGAAAAATTCTAAGAACTGGCCCTGCAAGATTACCATCCCCCCTCCGCCCCCAGATTCCAAGGAACCAAAGGAGCAGCATAATAGATGAGACAGCTAATTGTTTAACAAATCTCAGATGTGTAGACCAGGTGCCAGTCTACGTGAAAATCACCCCCATATATTTAAATACCCAAACCTCTTCTAATTTGTTCTTATTCAGGAACCATGATTCTAGCCTAAAACATCCAGGAAAAAAACCATAACCTTTGTTTTTGGATAATCAATAACCAGTTCCTCCTTTAGACACTCAGCACCAAAATCATCCATTAGTCAGATAAGACCCAATCTGCACGAAGATAATAAGACCGTGTCGTCTGCGTACATTAATACCAACACTCTTCAATCCCCCATTTTAGGAACCATATATTTATCATTATTTTGGAATTTGACCAGTAGATGGTGTCACACACCCCCACTCGCCTCACTGGCCCCTTGTGTCCTGGTGCTCAGGCAGGCACGCGCCTGTCCTGCAGCCAGCCAGCGATCACCTTGTTGGGCAAGCCCCTGGGGGTTAAGGCCGAGTAGGGAAATCCGCTGTCCTGGGGGTGCAGGCGAAGGCCAAGAGAGAGATTCCCTCTCCCCTGGAGGAATCTACCTGGAACAATGATCAGACTAACACAGGAGTCTGCTTAACACATCACTTTACTAAGAGTAGGGATAGGGGGAGAGGCTAGGCACAATATAGCAAGGTTACAGCCAAAGGGCAACAGTCTCACTTTCTGTTCAGTGATTCCTCCTTCATGGCGCTCCCCATGTAGCTTGGAAAGAGGGATCCAGACACAGTTGAGCCAGCTCTCCCCAAGTTGCAGCTTCAAGTTCCCAGCTCAGGTCCCCGCACTCAGCTGCTTCCTCCTGCAGCTTCCTTAGTCCCAGGGTCTGACCCCGATCTCTCCCAAGCCGAGTATTTAAGCACCATCAACCCCACCCAGCCCAGGAATCTGGTGCACCCCCCTGAGCATGCTCAGAGTGGCCCCTCTGAACTCCAAGCCAGGTTTGGAGACTCCATCGAGCCTACCTGCATGGTCACCATGTGCTTTTGTTTAAAGTAAACAACTGAGTCCCCTGGCTGCCTCTCCAGCCTCCCTCAGGTTCAGTTCAGTATCCCCCACAGATGGTTTACATAAAGATTGAACAGAGTAGAGGCCAACAGGCAGCCCTGCCTGACTCCACAAGTGGTTAAGACTGGGGCAGTCAAAGTACCCCTGAGGATAGTGCGGACCATGAACGATGTAGCCGTACAAAGGGATGATATTAGAGAGAGTAATCATCTGGGCACTTTTAAAATAAATAAAACAACCCAATTTAAATTATTATTTGCATGTTGAGGTAGCTGAACAGAGGCAAAGAGCTGACTTGTGAGTTTTGAATGAGTGGGCTTAGCAGTGGTGCAGCTAGAGACAAGCCATCTGTGCATTTTCCCGAGGATACCAATAACCATACAGCTATTGCAAGATAATGACTTCCTGTCACCAGTGACAGGGTCTAGATTTAAACTATTGACTCACAAATGAAAGGCTCCAAGGTCTCTCTGTGTGGGTGCCAGACTGTCTAGGTTGAAGTGAGAATTTGGAGGTGGCTCCAAGGTTGTCTATGTACTGGTGAGGGGGAAGGGAGGCAGACAAGTTGGAGAGACCTCCCTCTGAACTGCAAGCAACAAAAAAATCAATGATTATTCCAATCTCCAGGTTTTTCCAAAGACACTTCAGTTTTGCTGCTAGAAGAAACTTCTCACTTGTAGATATGAGGGCTGGGTACGGTCTATCATAGACCTATAGTATTAAAGTGTTTTAGCTAGAACTGCAATACAACAGCCTAATTTCTAGTTTACATCTTCAACCTCACAGAGTTGCACAAGTTTGTGGCTAGCTGGATTTAGATTTTTAGTTCATCCCATTCCAAAGAAAGGGCCATGATCGCAAAATCCACATCTGGTTTTCTAACCTGTCTGGGGATATTTTGATTCCTTACCAATTCAGGCACATCTCTAATTTTAGCATTTATTGGATGCTATAACTAAGATTAAATACTCATTTAACCTCTGGAGGATACATGTTGTACTTACAGTATATTACAGGAAACTTTAATTAGTTCTCATTGCTGTCTGAAATATAATTACATTAAAACACTTAAAAACGGATTTATTAGCATATAACATCAATTTTGGCGGTTCTTCCCCCACCTCCCCCCATGCCACGTTTTCCTCAGAGCTGAGTTTTATGGGATATTTGACATGATTTTTCAAACCAGGTGAAACATAAAACTGCAAATATCACAGTTTTCCTTTTACAGGATTACACAGAAACATTTTCAATTTTGCAACAGCTGCTTTTGCATGGAAATGCCACCATGGCAAATTTCTGCATATTTCTTACAGGAAGGATTTATGATTAATATTTATGTATTTTATTTTATTTACTTACAAGAATGTTACATTCGCTTTGTCCACTGGTTAAAGCACAAGAGTGGAGGTCACTTTGTAAATGTACAAAGCATGCTGGCTGGCACAGATTTGCTATATGACTTTGGGTGAATCATGATAAAGTCCGATAAAAGTACAAATAAAGTCTGAAATGATTATTAACCTCATAAGGGTAGTTCATTGCAACATCAGTTGGCATCCCAAGACATAAGGTGGTGTAGAAAGGTCAAATACAGTTTATGTTGTTGTACTCACCTATACCTAAGTTTTTATTTATTTATTTGTTTGTTTCGATTTTTATCCCATCCTTCCTGCACAGCAGCTCAGGGAGGCTTACACAAAATTAATAAAAAATACAAACATAAAAACATCCCACAACTGCCCATCCCATCCCCCTACAACTCCCAATCCCAACCCAGCCTCCTGCTTAGTTAACCCCCCCTCCCCAATTCAGCCCCATCCCCAGTTCAGTCTCCTCTGCCAAAAGCCCGATGGAACAGAATGGTCTTGCATTACCTCTGGAAGGCCGGCAGGCTTGAATGCAGGCAGCCCTCCTGGGGGAGCAAGTTCCAAAGCGAAGGTGCGACAGCCAAGAACGCCCTCCTCATAGCGGAGACCCAGTGAAAAACCGGAGTCTCCAGGAGGGCGCCCCCAACTGATCACAGAGGCCATGATGGGACCCAGGCGATCCCTCAGATAAATGGGACCCAAGCTTTTTAGGGTCTTAAAGGCCATCAACAGCACCTTGAATTGGGCCTGGAAGACAATCAGCAGCCAGTGCAGCAAATGGAGAACCAGTATTATGTGCTCATGGTGATCCATCCCCATAAGGAGGTGAGCGACCGCGTTCTGCACCGGCTGCAGCCTCCAAACCGTTTTTCTGTCCTAAACAGAGTTGGCCTATATGCCTGGCTCCACACTTTCGGCGGCTATGCCCCTTTCTGAATCATAATTGAGCCAAGTTCAAGGTCCTGGTGATGGTGTATAAAGCCCTACATGGTCTCGGCCCCTCTTACCTTAGGGACCGCCTCGCCCTCCGCGCCTCAGAGCGGCTCCTGCGGTCCGCCGGAGGTGCCTTCCTGGAGGTCCCCCGTGTTAAGCGGGGGGCCACGATGGAGAGGGCATTCTCGGTGGTGGGGCCGCGGCTGTGGAACTCCCTTCCGGAGGAAGCTCGCCTGGCCCCTAGCCTATTAACATTTTGGTGAAACTGTAAGACCTGGCTGTTTGCCCAGGCCTTTGGGAGGGAGGGGTAGGGTGGGAGGTTTTAGTTTCCCCACCTGTCTGTTTTTGGTGGTTTGTTGTTTAGCCCTGTTTATTGTAAAATATTTATGACTGTTTTAAAATTGTTTTTATTGTATCTTATTATTGTTTTAATTGTTGGAAGCTGCCCTGAGCTGCATGGCAGGAGGGGCGGGATAGAAATGTGTAGAAATAAAAATAAATAAATAATAATAAATAATGCCCCCTTAATTGCAAAACCATTCCTGAATTAGGGAGATTCTTGCTTATAATTCAGCCAGCTCTGGTCTTGAATCATGTCACTGGCCATTTCCCCACAAGACCCTCTCCACCCACTATACATGTTGCACCCACTACCCACCCACTATACATGTTGCAAGACTGCAGGGTTGCCCTATGGGTGAGCTGTAACATGTAGTGGGTGGGTAGTAGGTGGAGTGTGTCTTGTGTGAAAATGCCCCCTGTCCTACCCAGTGCATTTCAGCAGAAGGTACTTTGCACTATACTGCAGTAAATCATTAAACATTTTCTTTGGAAATGGAATAATCCAGCAATAATGATCAGTTACACCGGAATTTGTAAACTGTTGTAGATAAAACCAGAAGTTCCTATGAAAATGAAAGACAAACAAAAAATTCAAATGGAGTGGCTTTCTGCCTAGCTCTAGTCTCTTCTGCAGAAACCGAAAGGGCAAATTAAGATCCTATCACTGACAGATAGCACATTCAGTGAGGAAAAAAAAATCTGAGCAGCACATCAGCAGGGCAAAGGACTGCATGGACCATCTGCTGGGATGATTGTACAGTGGGCAAGACGAATTTGCAACCGAGTCCCAGATTTTTATTATTATTATTATTATAAGCTTTTATATAGCGCCAGCAATGTCCCTGGCGCTTTACAGAGAAGATAGACACAGTCCCTGCCCAAGAGCTTACAATCTAAAGACAGGGGGGAGGGGAGACAGGGAAGGGGGAACAGAGGGAGAGACAAGGGATGCAACAATCATGAGGATGTGAGAACTCAGGTACACGTTCTTGGCATGGTTACTGTACATTGGGAGTTTGCAGATAACAGGTGGGGGATAATCCTAGGTGGGGATGATGAGCAGGAGTTAGGAAGGGTGGAGCGGAAGAGGTGGGTTTTGAGAAGGGACTTGAAGGTACGAAGGGAGGGGGCAAGGTGGACGAGGACAGGGAGGGAGTTCCAGGTATGCGGGACAGCGAGGGAAAAGGGACAAAGGCGGTCGGGGGAGCAGGGGAGGCGTGGGAGGGTGAGGGAAGGGATGGAAGAGGAGCGGAGTGTTCAAACAGGGGTCCGGAGGGAGATCAGGGCAGAGAGGTAGGGGGGAGCGAGGTTGTGAAGGGCTTTGTAGGTGAAGACGAGGAGCTTGTGCAGAATACGCTCAGGAAGGGGGAGCCAGTGGAGAGAGGAGAGGAGAGGCTGCACATGGTCAAAATGACAGGCTAGGTGGATGATCCTGGCAGCAGAGTTTTGAACAGAGATAAGGGAAGAAAGGTGAGAGCTGGGAAGGCCAGCGAGGAGGAGGTTACAATAGTCGAGGCCTGAGATGACTAGGGCATGGATGAGAGTTTTGGCAGAAGAGACAGACAGAAAAGGATGGATCTTAGCAATGTTGTGGAGGGAGAAGCGGCAGGATTTGGCGACAGAGTCAATGTAAGGTTTGAAGGTAATAAATTAGGTCTCCCACTGCCCATGCAAAGAGCAAGAGTAATTGCACCCTTAGTTTGTATGCACAGCCATCATGACTGGATTGGGAATAGTGCAGACTGAGTGACTGGACAGGCCCCATGTGTAGTGGGCCCCACAAGGACCCCTGGTACACAGGGTCCATGAAAAAACTTGAAATTACAACATGAGCGTGAGAAGCACTAGGTAAAATACAGGCCTCCAAGGGCCTCAATTGTGGGGACCTCCAGCCTACGGAAGGCTCAATTCCTGAGGGACCTGCACCCCAATACATGAGGCTAATGAAGAAACTAGAAATAATAATATGCACATAACAACAGATATGGCCCTGTGATGTAGGAAGCCCTGCCAGCCCCCTGCAGGGGATAGGTTTCACTGAGCATCAAAAATTAACTATGGTAACACTTTCCCTTTTTTTCCCCTAACAGGTGAGCCAAAGTGTATCTGTCAAGCATTCCCATGTTAGGACGGGGCTGACATCAGCAATCTCCCCTGGATCCAGCACCGTGTGAGTGTGTAAAGGAGTCCAAGTCCTTCCAGACTCAGAACCGTTTCCCTTGGCTGCGCCCAAAACCAAACAGAAACCTCGGGTCTCTTCACCAACCCACGTGGCTTATTCACAGCTTCCCTCTGCAGCAATCCGCCAGGCCCTAAACAAGTCACCTTGAACTGCTACATTTACGTATGGTTGACAAGCTACTCTCTGCTGATGGGCCCCTGAAATCAGTGGTTTCCACAAGCGCCTAGCCTCTTGCCCTGCGGTCCTTCCCAGGAGATATCCTCCCTGTGAGTTTTCAACAGGGACCCATGATGACCGTGCCAAAGAAATCCAAAATTCTGCATCGAATGAAGCCAAATGCTGCATATTCACTGCAAGCGGAATAAAGTCGCAATTTCTTTGTTTGCATACTCATGCACATTTTATTTATTATTATTTTTATTTATACTATTTTTATACTGCCCCTTCCTGCCAAATGGCAACCCAGGGCAGTGTGCATCATATAAAAACACCAAAATAATAAAAATACATAATAAAATATCATAATTAAAATCCACAATAAAAGGGCCTGGTAAAAAAAAACCATTTCCCTTAAAATAAAAACAAAAACAAGAAAGCGCCACGCACCACCCGTCCCCCTCACCCAATGCCTGGCAAAACAGCCAGGTCTTGCATTGTCTGTGGAAAGAAGGGAGATCTGGAGAGAGGCAAATCTCCACCGGGAGGGAGTTCCAAAGCAGCTGCGTGGCCACGGAAAAGGCCCGCTTGAACGTGGCCACTCGGGAAACCTGGGGAACTTCCAAGCAGGTGTCCCCACCCGACCGCAAGGACCGATCCAGAACATGAGGGATGAGGCGGTCCTGCAGGTAAGTGGAGCCCAAGCCGTATAAGGCTTTAAAGATGATAATCAACATAATGAATTGGACCCAGAAGACTATAGGCAGCCAGTGCAGAGATCGGAGCACTGGTGTTACGTGCTCCCGGCAACCCATCCCCATGAGGAGGCGGGCTGTCACATTCTGCACCAGCTGCAGCCTCCGGGTGATCACCAGGGGTAGTCCCACATAGAGTGCATTGCAGTAGCCCAATCTTGAGGTGATAATTGCATGGATGATGGTGGCACGATTGGAGCTCGAGATGTACGGTCGAAGACATCGGACCAGATGAAATTTCCAAATGCACTCCTCGCCACAGCTGCCACCTGATCATCCAGGTGGACCTGTAAATCAAGGAGGACTCCAAGGCTCCGTACCTGAGGAACCAAGGAGGGATGCACCCCATCAGTGATGGGGGCCTCCACTCCCTTGCCCTTACCCACCAGCATCATCTCCGTCTTGTTGGGATTCCATTTCAGATGGCTCATCCTCATCCAATCCTCCACCACAGCCAGGCACCAGGTAAACGCTGAGACTGCTGGGTCTGGGTCGGATGAAAACATGAGATACAGCTGGATGTCATCAGCATATTGATGAGACTGAACTTCAAATCCTTTCACAATCTCGCCCAGCGGCTGCATATACACGTTGAACAGGAGAGGGGACAGAATGGATCCCTGCGAGACTCCACATGTGAGGGCCCAGGGGAAAGACGTATAATCCCCCAGTACCACATGCTGAGATCTCCTGGCCAGAAATGAGTGGAACCATTCACCAACAGTCCTGCCCATCCCGGCACGGTCCCGCAGGCGGGACACTAACATCTTATGGTCGACCCTGTCAAATGCTGCTGAAAGATCTAACAAAATCAGGAGAGTGGTTCGACCCCAGTCCAGCTCTTGGTGCAGATTGTAGACCAAGGCCACTAGCACAGTCTCTGTGCCATACTCCAGACGAAAGCTAGAGTGTGAGGGCTCAAGGAAACCGATGCACTCTAGATGCCCCTGGAACTGTTGGGCCACTGCCCGCTCAATAATAACCTTCCCTAAAAAGGGAAGGCTAGAGACTGGCCGATAGCTGGCAAGAGCGTCAGTGTCAAGAGTTGATTTCCTGAGCAAGGGCTGCAGGTTTGCTTCCTGCAGGCTTGCTTCCTGGTATTTAGTTGCAAAAAACCACAAACCCTCCCCGCCCCCGAAACCTAGCTCCTAAGATGACCTGATGCACTGCCCTCAAAACTCCCCCAAGAGCCTTACTTTTAGCCCCAGCCCCATAAACCTAAAATGCTCAGAGGCAGCCCCCTTCCCCTACATTCCCCAGCACACATCACCCCATCCCACAACACATGCACACAGGGGAACAGAGCAATTAATTACAGTGAGATCCACATCATGATCACAGTAAATGTGCACACAAGTCTGGATACTTCTTTGAAAAGCAGAGGCAATGCTAGATTAATATCAGGGGAGTGACAAGGTGGCAAAGACTATTTTGGGAGCTATATTACTTCACTGGGGGGGGGTAGCAGGCAATACTTTTTTGGTGGGAAGGGGTGCCCATCACCCCTTGATGTTATCCCTGCTTGCAATTCATCCCCTCTTTGTGCTCCAGCTGCTGACACAGAACATAAAGCTGGTGGATGGGAGCACCCTGCAGCGTAGATGTTCTCCTGTCCTGAGCCTCAGGCCTCTACAGAAGGCTGGCAGAGCTGTGACTAGCCAATCAGACAGGAAGACAAGATGCAGCAGAGTTTGCACTGAAAAAATATTGGAGCGAGAGGCTTGAGTGCATCAGTGAGAACCACATGAACTAGTTCTCCCAGGAGGGGGCAGATCGGGGCATGTTCAGATGAACAGGGTTAAACTGAAGTTATGAAATGGTTTTATTAAACTAAGTAACTACTCCACTTCTGAAGTGTTCAGACGAACAGCTAAATAAATAAATAAAGAAATAATAAAGAAAAATGTATTAGCATAACGTAAGTTATTGCTGGTATAAGCCACACAGAACAATACAACATCGAAAACAAGGTACACACATTCACAAAGTTTATATCATGTTCGCATAAAACACACCATACCACAGAATCTGGTGGAAACCTCATCCAGAAATTACTAGTCTAAACCAGAGAGTCCAAAGAGCCAAAAATAGGCTTAAAGTCAACGAACTTTTTCCGGAACAACATAGCCTGGGATAAGAAGCATCCCACATCCCGAATGACTTGAGGCTTTGCACTGTTAAGCAAATAATCTAGCAGGGCAGCCTCAGACCGCCCTACCAGCCTGTCGAGGATGGGGGCCAGGTATTTCCCCCTGGGGCCGTCATAAAGGTGGCAATCAATCAGAACGTGGGCCACCATCTCAACGGCCAGATTATCGTATGGGCACAACCTTTCTAAGTAAGGGATCCCCTCCAGTCGCCCTTCATAAACCTGGGTGGGTAAGGCATTTACGCGTGCTCTGAAAATAAGTTGTTTCCCCCTAGCTGTCAATTGGGCTTCCAAATAGGGTGCTACCGACTCCCCCTCCGCGATCCACGAGGAATAAGGACGCATATGGGGGGATTGGTTAATCTTTGCCACCTCATTTTGCCTCTCAATATCGGAAACCCTCACACTAACTTCCTTCCATATCATCGCCTGGGGTTTACCCTCAAGGTATGACGGTGATAGCCCTATTTGGGCCATGTACTCCCCCACCCACACTTGCCAAGGGCTCACAAATGTATCCTCCCTGATGTTCTGCAAGAGGACTGAGCATTGCTCCATTTGCATCTTACACCAGAACTTAAATGCCCTTAGAACTGCCATAAAATGCCAGCTATATTGTCCCAATTCTGTCCTCAATGCAGCGGACGGAGTACCTCCTGGGCTAGCCAGAAGGGCCTGCAAGAATCTAGCCTGTACCGCATTAATTTTCTGTGAACAGAAAGGTGCCCAAATTTCCGCTCCATATAGACTTTGAGCCCTCACCTTGCTGTTAAAGCTCCTCAGTGCTGGCTTCACTGCCTGCCTACCTAATTTGGCAAAGAACTTAACGATGTTCAGGGAAGCTGCTTTAGCCATAGCTTCGGCTTGCCGAACATGCTCCCTCCACAGGCCCGACTTATGAAATGTTAATCCCAGATATTTGAATCTGTCAACTTGTTCAACTGCCTGTCCTTCTATCGCCCACCTGTACTGGCATCTTCTAGCGGAGAAGACCATCAGTTTTGATTTAGAAACGTTGATGGACAGCTTGTTCGTGCGACAAAACTCACTAAAAGCGTTCATCTGCCTAATCAACCCAATACAGGTTTGTGATACCAATGCCACATCATCGGTGTATAGGAGAGCCCCTACCACCCTTGTGGCTATCTTGGGGGGAAAGAAGCCGCCAGGACACTTAAGGGATCCACCTGTGGGGTTTCTCCCGGGTGCAACGTACCATCTTTGGACTGCCGCCAGAGCGCCTGTTGGGTGCCTCGTTCGCCCGCTGCGGCTGCCTGCTCTGGGATCCCTCGCTGTCCACCTGTGGGAAAAGAGAGAGGGCTTGTGAGCCTTGGGGAGCAGGGAACTTCTGGACTGGGTACTTGCCCCTTACCCCCCTCCCCTCCCAGGACCAGAACCGGAAGCTGCCAGGACACTTAAGGAATCCACCTACGACCCCACCGCAGGCAGTGAGCCGCAGGTCCACAAGCCGAAGGGCCATGGCCAAAGGGTGTGGCCCTTCGGGGACTGGGGGGGCCAGGATTGTTGCTGGGTGTTGCACCCTGATATAACTAGGGATTTCGGGAAAACAGCTATTATTGCGGTAGACCCAGGGATAGCGTAAGGGTGTGCGGAAACAGGACGGGTCTGGTGAGTGGGAGGTATGATGACTAGGAAGCGCCTTGGGGCAAAGAAGAAGGTATCCAAACCGTTGGTTGGTCAAAGGATCATGGAAGACTTTGCACCTGCTGGCCGGCTGGTTGTGAAGACAAAAGGGCCGCAAGTTTCCCCCAGGCCGCTGGCAAAGACCCCTCCAAAAGTTAGATCTCCCCCCCCCCCCACAGTGCTGCTAGAAGGGGAGACATCTAGTATATCACTGGTGGAAGCAGAACCTGTTAGAGCATGGCCTCAGGAACCGGGGAATTCTACCTTGATGGAGTCAGCTTGTAAACAGAATGCCCAGGAAGGGGATCTGGTGAGGGATTTAATATCCCAGTTGACTGCCATGGTAGATCTCGTCAAGGAACAAGAAATGCAGCGGGTAGCGATAAATGATCTAACTAAGGAAACTAAGAACCTCCATTCAGCTCTGGAGGTTACTCTGGGGGGGTAGAGGGCCACCCAGACCCAGACCGGAACCACCAATATATGATCTGGCATCAATGCAACCTGATGGGGTGGTAGGAGAGGGAGGAAGGATAAGGAAGGAGGTCGAGGCCCCAAGGAGGACTTTCCTGATCCCCTCAGGGTGGGGTGGAAACCCTGGGGGCAAAAACCAGGGGAGATAGACAGAAGGGGCCGAGAAGGGTGCAGAGGGCCCTGTTGTTTTACATCAGGCCTCTGCCTAATGGTATTTTGCCCTCTTGGAAAAGGATATCCAGCAGCACCTATCCTCCCTACTGGGGGACCCAATTCCAGCGGGCCAGACTGGCAATTTCCATCATATGCCTGTGCAAGGGCAGGGGCAGCGCTTGATTATCTACTTTCGTAGCGACGGACTAGTCTCATGCCTACTGTGCATGCACGGCCCACTTCTCTTTTCATGGGGAATACAGCTGGGGGAAGTCTTTCAGCATCTAGGTGGGGATTTGGGTACCCCTGCGGTCACCCCTGGTTGGGATCAGCGATTAGAAGGAGATAATCCCAGTAGTAGGAGTGTGCCCAGAGGGGTAGATGGGGAGGAAGCCTGGGAGGGGAACAACACCATTAATGCCATCAGTTCCATCCCAGCCCACTCCATTAGCATCAAGCCTCCCCCAATTAAAGAAAGATTGCTTGACATAGCATCAGAGGGAGACTTGCACCGGCCTGGGCGGCTAAAGAGCTTGGAAGCCCACGAGCAGGCGGTGGTGGCTAAATCTACAAGGGAACTGGTGGAACTCTCACAAGAAATAGGATGTATGATGGCAGAAACCAGTGGAAATTTTCAGCGGGAAGTCTTGGAAGCTGGTGGACCTGTGGGGCGTAGGGTCAGTTCCTCCTCCCCTCCCTTTCGTTAGCACAGGTAGCTGGGGATGATGGGGGGTTAAAGGAGGACACTAGGGAGCCCAGTCCCACAGAATTGACACTCAGTCAAAGTCCTGTATCAGCGGAAGTGGCATGACAACCAGGGCATCCAGTGGCTGAGCCAATTGTGCTCTGCTCTTGGAATATAGCTGGGTGGAGCAGACATTTGGGGGAGGTGGAGTTTATAAACTTTATTAAGGAAGCCCATATTATTTTGATGCAAGAGACATGGGCTAAGGCACCTATTGTCTTGGAAGGGTATAGGGCTTTTGATATCCCGGCAGCCAGCTATAATGTAAGGGGGCGCCCCTGTGGGGGACTTGGATGCCTAATTTCTTTGACTCTCGAGCCTATGGAAGTAACAGAAATATTGGTCCCTCCAGTAGTGCTGGGTGTAGTAATCAAATCAGCTAGGTATACCTTGGTGGTGGTTTCAGTTTACGTGCCCCCAACTAATGCAGGATCTTATGATCCGTCTATGTGGAATAAGCTGCAGGAGCTGCTGAATAATTTAGAAACCCAATATCCCAGTGGGATGGTTGTTTTGGCTGGGGACTTTAACTCTCGGCTGGGGTCAAATGACCAGGCCCTGGAGTGATATTGTCAGTGTCCTGCGTATGCTCTAACAGGCATCTTTAACTCGAGAAACTCGAAGGACCATCATATTAACTCGGCAGGTATACAGCTGGGTAAGATGATTTACAACCATAAGCTTTACATACTGAATGGGACTGCCTTTAATGATCTGGAAGGGGAATTCACCTATTTAGGTGCCACAGGGTGTAGTGTGGTCGATTACAACAGCTAAACTGAAGTAACTAAATCAGTTTAATTAAACTGAAGTAACTACTTCTGTTTTTTCAATCTCCTACAGCACTCATTCAGGACCTGTATGCCTTTGACCATGCGCTCTGGGTACGTCCAACAAGCAACCACTGGTGGGAGGCTATTGCCTTGGGTACCTGGGGTGGTACCTTTTGGCGTGAGAACTTTCTCATGTCTCACAGTGCATTCTTTTTGGTGTGCAACCTGTTGAGACCCTCACTGGAAAAGTGCACAACCAAAATGAGACAGTGCCTTTCTGTGGAGAAGCACCTAGCCATCCAACACCCTTTTGAAGCTACCTACAACAGACTCCTACAGGACTGTGGCTAATCTTTTTGGAGTAGAAAAACCCATGGTGTGCCAGGTAGCAATGGAGGCGTGTGGCCTCTTTGATGAAATCCTCATACCAAACATCATCACCCCGGGCAATGCAGACGAAGTTCTAGAGGGATTTGCTAGGATGGGATTTCCTAACTCCTTTGGGGCTTTAGATGGGACCAACATCTGTGTGCTCTGCCCACCCCACCATGCATCTGAATATATTAACCAAAGGGGTATTTTTCAATTCTTTTTCAAGCTGTTACTGGCCACCTTGGCCAATTTGTAGATGTGCACGTTGAGTGAACTGGCAAAGTGTGTGAGGCCAGGGTGCTAGGCAACTCTCCCTTTTTCACTTCTGTGAGTACCGGGTCATTTGGACCTACCAGAACAGTGAAAAGTGGGGGAGTGGAAATGAGGTCAGTAAATCTCGGTGAGCCAGTTTACCCTTTGTTGCCATGGCTCATGAAGCCCTACACTAGGTTCCCCACCCCCCGACGAGCACTCTTCAGCCAAATTCCCAGCAGCTGTAGAAATGTGGTGGAGTGTGTGGTGGAGTGAACAACTTAACTAGATGTTCAACATAGAGAAGAGGTCCTTTGAGATTAGAGAAGCCCATAGGAAAGTTCAAGGCCCCGGTGAGGAAGCAGCTATCTTGGTGAAGAAGAAAGCTGTGGAGGTAGGGCTTTGCATTAGAGAAGCACATCTCTGTAGGGAAGGAATAGATTACCAACTTGTTTTACCCAGCACAATGCCGGGGTCTGAGGAGAATCCTCCTCCTCCATCCTCTACCCAGTTGCCCCCACTGGATCCTGCTATTTTGGGATGGAAGCCACAAGCAGCTCCTTCGCATGCCCCTGGCCCAGCAGAGCCTTGTAATACACTCAGCCTGTTCTATATCTTGCCTAACCTCCACCATTAAGGCCAAAGGAAGTTTTGCCCTTGACTTTAATGGCAGAGGACTGAGACCTGGGTTATGATGTTGCAATGAAGATACTATAAACACTCCCTGCCCTGGAAAATCTAGGACAGCTCACCACAGAACTGGGTGGGTCACACACTGCTCAGCTAACCTGTCCATGAGCAGCACAGTTACACCTAACAGGGTCATGAGACAAAGCACTAGCCTTTGTGGGATTGAAAAGGCACTGGTGAGCCTAATAGTGGGATTTGCGCCAGAGGTATTCAGCAGCCCAGGTGCAGGAACGGAGATGGCAAATGGTGGGGTTGAGCCAAGGACGAGGGTTACGGGAGCGAGCTGGGCGGGAGGAGAGGGGGGCAAGAGAGTCGAGGGAGGAGGCGAGACAGGAGTTGAGGGTGGAGATGTCAGAGTCAGGGGAGGAGGAGGAGAAGACAGAGGGGAGAAGAGGCGAGAGGGAGGAGGCAAAGTCCTGGGGGACAATGGCCTGCAGATCGTGGAAGGGGCGGGGAGATAGGGAAGAGGAGGGGGAGCAGTGGGAGAGGTTGAAGGAGGCAAGGAAATGGTCAATATGGGATGGGGCTCGAAAGAGAGATCGGAGACAGAGCAGTTCCTAGAGAACACGAGATCAAAAGAGTGACCATCAGTGTGGGTGGGGGAGCTAGTCCAGAGGTGGAGATTAAAGGAGGAGGCTAAGGAGAGGAAGCGGGTGATGCAAGGTTGAGAGGGTGCATCAACATGAATGTTGAAGTCGCCAAGGATGAGTGTGGGGATGTCATCAGAGAGGAACAGGGTGAGCCAGGACTCGAAGTTGGAGAGAAAGGAGGAGAGGGAGCCGGGGAGGCGGTAGATGACAGGAACAGAGAGGGGAGTAGAGGCGTACAGAGTGAGCCTCAAAGGAGGGGAAGGAGAGAGAGGGGGGAGGGGTCAAAACTGGCAGGAAGAAGCGAGGAGGAGGCCTACGCCACCACTCCGGCCTTCGGAGCGGGGCTGGTGGGAGAAGGAGAGACCTCCGAAGGAGAGGGTGGCAGGGGTGACAGAGACAGTGGGGGAAAGCCAGGTTTCAGTAAGAGCAAGGAGGTGAAGGGAGCGAGAGAAGAAAAGATCATGGATATAGGGGGCTTTGTTAGCAGAGTAGCAAGAGTTCCAGAGGGAGCAGGAGAATCAGGGGGGAGACAGGGAATGGGGATAAGATTAGGTGTCGGGGGGCAACAGGATCAGTGGGAGATGGGCACTGGGGCAGAGGGGGAGGAGGTGTGGGGACGGTAGAGAGAGATGGCAGGCTTAGTGGGAAGCAGGAGGAGAGGGGAAAGAAGTAGGGGGAGAAGCATGGGAGAGGGAAGGGGGAACGGGGGGTGGGAGATAAGGACAGGCATCTGTGTGGTTCGGTTACAGAGGCAGGGAGGGGGGATGGATCTTGCAGTTGTGATGAGAGCCGCCTCCACCGTCTCCGTCCGCAAACGCCGCCTCCCAGACGCCCTCAGGGCAGCTCCTCCTTATGATGGTTACCTGGAGTGGGGGGAGGGGGACACAGAGTGACCCCAGCTGCTGCAGATCCCAACAGTCTCTCTTTACACAAAGAGGGAACTGGCAGCTCAGGTTTGATGTCAATTCATGGATGTGATGAGCTGTAATGATAGAGGAGGAACTAAAATTAAGAGCCACAATAGTAATGATATGACATTTGACAGCTCAGGCATAAATATTTAGAAGTGACCTCCTGTAATGCTGCTGACCAGGATATCTATTGCTGCCATTTCGCTATGGGTACAACTTTGGAACTCCAAGACATGGCTAATTCTTTGAAGGAAAAAGTCAATCTACACTACAACAAATTTTGTAATTGAAAAAAAACAAAAAAAACCCAGCAAATCTGAATGGGTAACTTTCCTTCCATCAGTACCCACCCATCCTTTAAGCAGATCATAATTTGTGTCTGATTTTTCTCTTATGGAAATCAAATCATAAACATGAGGAGAAACTATTTTTAGTTCACAGAGTCATGTTAACGTACGGTTGATGAAGGTGACAGAAGACTCTGCGTTTTATATATAAAACAGGGCTGTTTTCAATATATATATATAAAACAGCACTTCAAAGAATTAGCCATGTCTTGGCGTTCCAAAGTTGCGCCCATAGCGAAATGGCAACAAAGTTGTGCCCATAGTGAAAATTCCCCACAGGGCCAGATCTATGCCCCTACAGTACTCTGTGTAGAAGACCCTCCTCATGCAGCTTTAGGGCCATAGCTGTCAGAGCTAATTGATAACCGTGCTAAAACATCTTACTTTTCTAACTTGATTTGTAGGAGGTCTATAAATAGTGGGTCAAATTCATGCCTAAAGACAATGGAGCTCCTCTAGGAATGAATGTAGCTTATAGTCATGTTTCCACTAAGGGAAAGCAAACACAACTATCGAGCTACCATAAACTCTGAGAGGCAACATTAGTAGGAAGCTATGTAAGACTTTAGCTAAAGCTTGGATACTAAACTATGCCTTCTGACTTCACTCCATAGATGACTATCAGTCAGGTGATATGATACATTTACTTATGGTCAATTTCCACTTGCGTCCTTTAAAGGCCCACTCATGCCTTCACAGGTGTAATTCATGCATGTCTAAACTATGGTATATGTCTGAGCAATAGTGAAAGTACAGTAGAGCAAAACCAATTTTTCCATTCTAGATGGCTAGCTAGATAGTCATTCACCAGATACTTAAGCATATGGATTGCTTTAAGCATAAAAAAGCTTGGATCCACAAATTACTTAGTCCAGAGCCTATGGGCTTCAGTTTGTGGATTGCAGCCAAACAGTCTCATGGACTAACTGCCCATGAAGCCAAGTCTACGCACATACTTGGGTACTAGGTGAATAAAGGCTGTGTATGCCAAATGGGAAATATTATAGAATCATAGGATTGGAACCAACCACAAGGGTCATTGAGTTCAACCCCTGCTCTGCCTACACCAGGGGTGGGGAACCTTTTCCCTCCCAGTGGCCACTTTGAAAATGAGTACAAGCTCTGAGGGCCGCACAGAAGGCATGCTTGTGAGCTTAAGAGGTGCACTCAGGAAGAGGGTCCAGATCATCAATCTCTCCTAGCCTTGTGTGCATGCCCTCACCTTTGCTCCTTTACCATGAGCTCACTCTTTCAGTGCTTGGAGGTAGAGAATGGAGCCAGGAGCCAGATCCAAGAACTGGAAAGAGGTCAGATTAAAAACTAGCCATGGGCTGCATTTGACCCCCAGGCCTGAGGTTCCCCCTTACAGTCCTTACAGCTTGGAAGTTTTCCCCAATATTTCACTGAAGCTTGCCTTGCAGCAATTTAAGCCCATTCCTTCTTGTGCTGCCTTCTCCAGCAGTGGAGATCAAATGTTCAGCATCTTTTCTGTGGCATCCTTTTTAGATATTTGAAAACTGCTATCATGCCCCTGATCCCTTAGTATTCTTCTCTCTAGGCTAAATATATAATATTTTAATATTATACTTCAATGAAAAAAGAAATAAAAAGATTCAACAGATTTTTCAACAGCCAAATAGGGCCTTTTTACACGGGCGGCACACACGCATGTACACCCAGGAATTTGGGGGTGCATGTGTGGGCGCCGCCTATGTACATACCACGGCAGGTGGGTGGGCGTGCATGTGCACTCCCGTGGAACATGCATGCACATCCACCCACCTCCGGCGAGAAGACAAGTTGCTCCGTGCGTGGGGATGGGTGTTTGCCCGTGTACACCCATTCCCACCCTGCACCGACACCCGCCCCTCCCCCCCAGCACGGCCCATTTTAAAAGGGTCATAGTCTCACCGACTAACTGCCAAAATGAAGTGAAACTTTTCATTTTACTTCAGTGAAAAAAATATAAAGTCAAACAACAACAGATTTTTTTTCTTACCAATATCACTTTTCATGCAGGATGGTCAAAGCACTTCCATTCATTCTCATTACATCCCCAGCTAGATATTTAAGCAGATACTACTGGACCCATCTAGCAGATGGGGAATGTACATCAGAGGCAGAGATAACATAATTCCCTCATTGCCTTGTACCAGACTCTTTATGGAGGACCCAGAAGTGTCCTATTCCAACTACAGGTTAGCATTACCGTGCCAGGTCTGACATCTGTCAGGTCTGCTTCCCTTATCTTCCACATATATTATTGCTTATTCAATTCAGAGCATAAGGAAATTATTCTAAAACTGTCATATAAATCCACTAGCCAATGAGCAGAAGAATAAGCTGAGTAAAACTGTGGGGGAGGAACAGCCATTTTGAAAAGAGGTCGCAGTAGAGATGAAATGGGTACTTAAATTAGTACCAGTGGGTAATACCCACATTTTTGGGCACTGCATTGAGTACCTGACAGGTTACCTGGGTATCGACTGTGAACCCGGAAACCCAAAAAGTTGGTAACTTCTGGTACCAATTTTCCGATAGGTATATCAGGTTGGAAAACCAAAAAACCGGGACAGAAATTTTAAAAACTGGGACCGGAAGTCGATTTTCTGGGACCAGAAGCTGAGTTTCTGGGACCGGAAAACAATTTTCTAGGATGGAAAAATCAATAATTAGGTGTCGGAAGACAGTAAATCAATAAGAAAATTTAAAAATCGGTACCAGAAGTCAACATTCTGGTACCAGAAGTCAACATTCTGGGAGATTGGGTACCTGAATCGAGTCGCAATCAAGTCCTGATCGGTACCTGATGATTTGGGTCGATTTGGGGTATTGGAAATTCATCAGGTATAATCGTTTCAGCTCGAGGTCACAGGCTACAGTCATGTTTCAATGTGTTTATTCTTTAATGAGTCCCAAGGAACTCTGGAGTCCCTGTTGCTACGGGAAGTTAATAGTTTTATGTTGCTTGTCATTATTATTTGTATCACTATTTTAAAAAGGCTATAAATAATAAGACAGGTCTACATACTGGGATGGAGATATCTGCTGAGATTAGCATACAGCATTAGCTGACATGGGAAACATCTAAGACGAGGGACCCAGCTGTTTAACTAAAGGCTGAAGCCAAAGATGCATGTTTTATGTTGGTTCTGAACATATACCAGCAATTTCTAAACACTGAGGCCGCTTGCAGACAAATGCGGGGAGTGGGTGAACTTCCGGGATCAGAGATCACGTTCAGAGTGATCCCGGACGGCTCTGCTCACGTGTAGGGGGTTTAGCCCATTTCTAGCATGATTTTTATCACGCGATGCAGGGCTCAAAAATCCAGCCCTGCATCGTGTGATGAAAGTCACGCTAGAAATGGGCTAACCCCCCCCCCCACACACACACACACACAAGTGGAGCCTCCCGGGATCGCTCCTAATGCAATCTCTGACCCCAGAAGTTCCCCTGCCCGCCATGCTCACCTGCAACTGGCCCAAGAGTCAAATCCTGGCTCCAGCAAGCAAGTGGGCTGTGTGCTGTGACCCAAAGGGGAAGGATCTGCCTGTCATGAAACAAAAGTTACTCACTGTAACTTGGTCCTTTGAGTTGGCTCCATGTGTTCTCACAATCAAAGACAGGTCAAATATAGGGTGATAGTTGACTGACCCTGAGAATTATGGCTTAACCCTGAGTCCAGAGGTGATGCTTGACAGCCCTGAGACTCCATGTGGTGACCTAAGCCAGGACCCTGTAGATTACAAATCCAAACCAGAAGTCACACTTATAGCCTAGTATATTCCATGATGATTCAAGAAGTCACATCAGGCCAAAGACCACAGAAAAGATAACAAAGACCAGAATAGCCTGCACAGTTGTCCCCCACCCCGAAAAGAAGACAGAGGGTGATTTCAGAAGTGACGCATTCCAATTCACCACAGTGAATCCCACCCTGGTGTGAATGGATTCACCGCGGGGCTGTGGTGACACGTGCGGCCCCAACAGAAGTGACAGGATCGTGACCACCACCCGGGGGAACACAACAGACATGCAGTGGAGATGTGGACCGCGGTTCGAGCCCCAGAATGCACCGCGGCTGGAGTCAATTCCTTCCACCATGGCTGCGGGTTTCCGTTCAGAAGTTACTTTTCATTCACCCCTGCCGTGGTGACCATTCACCACACTTCTGGACCTCCTCCTGCCC
>QEPC01001501.1:712452-726053 GCA_003113815.1 Sphenodon punctatus
ATAGTGTATAATATATCGAGACCCTGTTCTTTGGCGCACCAGCCATTCCAGCAGGGAGCTGAAACGCTCAAAGGCTGAACAAGATATCGAACACCCCACGGGCATCGTCTTGTCGTAATAATAGTAGCCTCCGAACTGGAACCCAAGTAGCCTGAAGCTCCCGGGGTGGACTGGCAGCAGGCGAAATGCCAATTTGATATCGCATTTCACCAGCAGCCCCCTTCTCCGCATTCCCGAGCCATCTCAATTGCCGTATCCAGGGATGCGTAGCGGACAGAGCAGAGTTCCGGGGGAATCGCATCATTCACGGACTGCCCCTTGGGGTAGGAGAGGTGGTGAATGAGGCGAAACTCCCCCACCTGCTTCTTGGGGACTATACCCAATGGGGGCACGTGGAGGTCAGGGAAAGGGCGGGTCGCGAACGGGCCCGCAATCCGGCCCTCTGCGAGCTCCTTCCAAAGGTTGCCGGCCACCAAATCTTCCTTCAGGTTCCTCACCCAGTTCCTAACCTGCCCAAATTTAGCCGGGATCACGAACCTTTCCCTAAAACCCGACACTATGTAGTCAACTTCACCCTTCATTGGGCAGCCCCTCAACGCGTGCTCCAACGCGCTATGGCTGACCAGGGTTGGGGCCCTTGTCTCCCCCTTGCTGTTGGGGGCCCACTGCCCCTGGTTTTCCTTGCTGCCGACCTCTGGGGGATGAGCGCACCCTACTACACTGCACCCCAGAATATCCCCCCCCACAATGGGAACAGGTGTGCCTAAAGCGGCACAGGGAGCAGGCGCAACCCCCAGCCCCATTGAAATCCCAACAGGTCCCTCCCTTCTGGTTGACACGGCGCCCACCTGACCGAAAGGGGTCATTCATTGGGGCCACTCGCCCCCCCTACTAAGGTGTGGCCGCTGTCAGTCCTGTGTGCTCCCGCCACATTGGACATACATTCCAGCCAAAGGTCCTGGGCATATATGTCCCACCTGAGCCCTGGGGTGATCACTGCCCTTTTCCGGAAACCCTCATCGTAGCAGAGCCACGCCCCAGGATTACTGGTATCAAAGGCCCTGCGCACGATATCCTGGTACTTTATTAATTCCAAGGTCCTGTCCGGCGCCGCCCGTACCATGACCCCCATTAGTACTGAGAAGGCAGCTGACCAATTGGCCTAATTTCTGTCCACTTTAAGATGCTTAAAGAGCTCCTTCTCCTTGTCCTTCTCGGTACTGTTGGGGTCAGGGACGGGCTCCATATATAATAGGGAGAAGACATCCACATATTCCCCCTTCCAAATCTTGTCATGGGTGTGCTGCGCTAGGTGTGTGCCAACTGGTGCCCCCACAGCCGCCCAGGTTCCTGGTTCCGGACGGACTGGCATTACCCGCGTGACCCTGGAGTGGCACGCCAGGCACTCTCCTATCCCCCCCCTGGCTGCGCCCCTCCCCCCCCGGATCTGGGCCAATTCGGGGAGCCTCCTGGTCCCTGCCAGGCTCTTGTCCTGGCCATGGGACCCAGGAACCCACCCAGCCCAAATGTCTCGGACCTGCAGGATCCACCTGAGTAGGTTGCTCCTTGCCCCCGTACCCTCCTTTGTGCCCACATTGGCAAGGGGTGCATTGCTGGCACCTACCTGTGGCTTCCCGACTGGTGCTTGCACCAATATTCACTGGTGGGCCCGCGGTCACTGGCCCAGGGTCCTCCATCTGACTGCGATCCCGCAGATCCGCCGCCACTGGCTCGTCCCTCCTGCCTCGGTCGCATGTCTCCCGCCTTGTTGTTGTGGCCTGATGCCCCTCTGCTAGCTCCGCCATCTTTCCTTCAAGAGCTGCAAACCGGCCCATGAATTCATTTAGGGTTTCAAGGACCGCTGCCAGTTGATCTCCCTGCGCTCGCTGGTTCATCCTCCTTGTCCCTAGGGGGCGACAAATGGCACCTTCCCCCTCCTGCCAAGGCTCCGGGGGGCCACGGCGTCCCCCACTCGTACATGACCTGCCCCGGGTGGGGAGTTGACATCTGGGAGATAGTCCCCCCATGGGACCTGACTCTTCCCTGAACCGGGCTGGTGACTGCACCTCTCGAGTGCTCACCCTAATCCCAACCCTGGGTGCCCCCCCCCTGCTTGGTGCCAGTGTTCACCTGACTCCCGCTCGCAATCTCCCCACCTGCGGGTTCCCCTTGGTCCTGCCCTTCCTGAGGCCCTGGGCATTCCTGGGCTGGCTCTGACACCCGGGCACCTTTCCCGATGGGCAAGCCCTCTCTCGGGGCCCCGCTTTTTGCCTGCATTTCCTCAGGGCCTTGGCCCTGGCTCCCGCCGGCCAGGCTGTTAAGGACTCCTTCACACCCACACATTCATGCCTGGAGGGACTCCAAGATCTCCTCCACCCGTTTTGCTAGGGCCTTCTTGGCTGGGCCCTTCCCTTTCTTGCCCCCGTTTCCTCTCGTCATTGCCCTGTTCAAGCTCCCTAGGCCCCCCCAAGCGACCGGCTAACAGAGGGAAGAATTGGAGGGGGATGGGGGTGGGGGAGGGCACTCATTCCGTGTGCCCTAATCCCCTTGCTCCCCGGGCCGCTAATTTCTCCTCCTCCCTTGGAGTGGTCCCAGAACCAACACAAAAATCCCACACACCCCCGGGCGTATAATTACAGCAATGGGAGAGGGATAAGGCAGGATTGAGCCGGGTGAACAGGTCCCGCTCCTCCCTGGCACCTGTGCTCCCCCCCAGGCGCCACCAAGCCCGCCGCTGTACCCCCTATCCCTCAGGGTGCTACCCTGGGGCTCACACCTGGCCTAGAAAGAGCGGGGGGAGGGGGGATGACTGCCCTGGCTTTCTTCCCCGCTTTCCCCCCTTTGCTCCGCCAAGGGAGCTGCCGCTTTCCAGATTCCCCCCCCCTGCAGCTACCGCCGCTTGAAACGCGCCCCGAACAGTCGCAAGCCTCAAGAGCACGCTGCTAGCTCGATGCTGCCCATGAGCGGAATGGCGGGATCCGTGCCTGAGCCAAGATGGCGGCTGCGAGCTCCCGTTTCTCACAAGAGCTCACTTCGCACCACATTCCCCATGTGCCGTGCGCCCCCACCCTCACGTGCCTCCTTTTCAGCAAGGGCAGGGGGAGGGACAACAGCCACCACCCGCGAGCCGCTCCCTGTACCGAGAAGGGCCGTGGGGGCAACGATCCTTGTCACAAAAAAATCTGGGATGTTAATGGGAATCTCTGGATGACCATTTACCATAGTCTCAGCATCTACAGTGTAGATTCTACACAAACATTTTCCCTGGGGTAAATTAATCTGTGGCAAATAATCACACCCTCCCACAGGGGTTGCAGCCACATGTTTTACCACAAAACATGTATGTGACTGCTAGGGAGCTAACCTAACAGTGTACAGATTGGGGTTTTCTAAAGCCAAGGATTTATGTTCACTGTGTTTTCCCCATTGGTGGCAGTGGGGAAAATGCAATGAACAAGGGTCCCTGCCTAAAGCCATCATGCTTTTTAGCCAGTAAAGCCCAATGTTACAATGTGTGAGCACCTACTTCGTCGGGTCAATGGGAGCTGAGCATACTGAGCACCCTCCAGGATTCTCCCCCTCACAGCTTTTCTGCAGGATATACTAAGGCTGTGGAGTAGGTGGTTTGAGGACTGGGGCCTAACTTAGGCCCTTTTCACACAGACACTCTAACACTGATAAAATGGGTGTTACATTTTATTCTACATGTTGCAAGGCCCCCATAGAGCACTCCTGCAGCCCTGCAACATGTATAATAAAATGTAACACCCATTTTATCAGTATTGGAGTGTCTGTGTGAAAAGGGCCTTAGCCTCACCTGCTTTTTGGCTGACCCAGTTACTGTGCACTTAGAAGGAAGCCTTACAGTTCAGAAGAATATCTGTACCTCAACAACTTTACATTGCATGGTTACATTTTCAAATTAAAGCTTCCTTTTAAGTACACAGCAAAGAGATCTTCACATTTAAGGCAGGGGAGGAGAATGGGGGTGGAGTACTGAGCAAATCTCAAACGCCTATTATTTAGACTGTGTGCAGACAGTCTGTCGCATGAAAATGGTAATGCATGATCCCACCAACAGTGGTTATGATGACCCAAATCATCTGAGACCCAGAGCTGTAAAAGAAGTTTCCCCACAGAGTTCTAAAGAAAGTGTCTAATACTTCCCACCCACACTCTTCCCCCCACTCAACCGCAGTGGCCACAGTTCAACAGAAAATCACCAAAGTGTGATCTGTGTCTCACCAGTAAGTGGAAAAAGGGAATTAATTGGAATTCTGGGAACCGAGGCAGATCACAAGGGTAACAATCTTACCATCATAGTTTATCTGTACAGTTTGATATTTTACAGTTTCATACAACGCGGTTCAACTTCCCCGAAATCAACCTTTGAAAAAGAAGAAAAAAAACAAAACCACATTTTTTAATCTTTCAGGGGGATCAGAAACCAGTTTCAGGAAATAGAGCCAACTTTGATGGTAAACGTAGCCACTGAAAGTAAATATATTTCTTCAGCCAACCTACCTTTACAAAAGAAGGTGGCTTTGCTTAAAAATATGCCTTCCCTGAGACTTATATTGCAGAAGACCAGTCTGAAAAGCAGTCTGCTGGCTATGTAGATTAGTGCAGACACAGAAATAAGGATGTTGGGTAGCTCTGCCATTTCTGACATGCACTCAACACACACACAATGAAAACCACCCAAGAAAGCTAGCTGACCTTACACAATGGTCTCGCCAGCAAACTGAGGTTTTCCTTTAATCCCCCTCTGCTAATTAAAGATATCTGCTACCAAAAGTGGAAAACCTAAACCACATTTCAATACTGTTAGCGGCCAGCAGCTGAATCTACAAGAAGTCACTGTCATAACGCAAATAAGCACTAAGCAAGCCCATTTTTAGCTAGGTGCTGGAAAGGAGACTTTTGACAAATCTGGTCAGAACTGTGGGTGCTGAATCCCAGAAAAAGTGGCCATCATGGAGGCCTTGTACACAGAAGCATCAAGGCTTACATCCTTTGCAGGTTTTTATCCTATCTAGTGAGGGTATGGATGGTCCTGACCTAGACATGCCTACTCCCTTTTTTAGTCTCAATAATCAAGGACAATACAAACTTATGCTCCTTTTGTATTACATTTTTCAAGCAGCAGCACAGCAGACGGCGACACATCAAAAGTAGCAAGCAATCAAGTAGCCAGGTTTTCACATGGGGGATCCATGTGAAATTCCCCCTGTGAAGGCTGGAGGAACTTTGTGGGGGGAGTAGCCACATAATATTAGAATCCATGATCTTAAGGAAAGGACGTGATCACAGTCTTCAAATATCTAAAGGGCTGCCACAAAGAAGATGACAAGAAACTGTTCTTCATTGCTACAGAGGGCAAGACTAGAAATAATGGGCTTAAGTTACAGACTTTGGTTAAATCAGGAAAAACTTCCTAACAGTAAGAGCTGTGTGGCAATGAAAAAAGTTGCCTAAGGATGCTGTGGGGCTCTCCGTAGGAGGCTGTGGGGCTCTCCATAGGCAGGGGTTTTCAAAAAGAAGCTGGAGAGGAGAGCCATATGTGGGAGGGGTGGGGGATGTAGTAGCTGGAGTTATCCTGCATCAGAGCAGGGGGCTGGACTATATGAGCCTTGAGATCCCTTCCAGTTCTAAGATTCTATGATTCTAGCTGGTGAATGCGAGCAGCTACTCATAGCCATGCTCATGCTTGCATCCATCACAGACAGGGTTCCTAGTTTTCCACGACATAAAATTGAAAATTCTCCGATAAAAAAGCCATAAATGCTCTGTTTTAAAAGACCAAAATCTCTGTTTTTCTGCGATTAAATGTAAACGCTAATTGACTTTCCCTTATACCTATATATATATATATAGGTATAAGTTAGAATGCTACATTTTATTGTAATATTTTCATTTTTATTCAATTTTGCAGCTATGTCCCACCAACAGACCAAAAACCCCGAGGTCTGTGGCACCCCTCCAAATGCAGAGCCCCTTCCCCTTATAGCACATGCTTTTAGGTTGCTTTCCCTCTGTTGCCCTGCGTTCGCTGCCTCCTCCTCCCAGCCTGGGCCCAGACTGCTCTGCCAACCAGAAAGGGGGACCATATAGAGGCTGGCACATGGGGAAGCTGTTATGGGCCCAATTAGGCTCACCTCAGCTCCACACTGCCCTGCACTTGCTGTGTCCTCCTTCCAAACCTGTAAGTTTTTGCCATTTTCTGTGAAATTCTCTGGAAAAAGGCAAAATTTGTGGTTTTCTCTGGTTTTCCGTTGCAAAGAGAAAACGAGGAACCCTGATGATGGAAGTACTGTTCCTAGCCTAGAGGCAGCATATAACACCCCTTCTGACCCATGATTACACCATAAATCTATGGTCATTGGAAGAATGGAAATTGGGCTCTGGCTGCTGGTTACGTAGTCAAATTAATACATTGTTGGAGTTGGACAGACCTGGGAATGGGTGTTCAAATCCCATCTTAGCCATCAATGCAGAGTGGCCTCAGGCAAGTCACTACCCCTCAGCCTCAGTGCCCCATCTGTAAAATGGAAATAATAATGACCTAGGTCACAGGATTGTTGGGAGGATGAACTAGATAAGGATTTAAAACACTGAAAGAGCTAGAGAAAATATAACTAATAATACCTTCACTGTATTCGTAAACCAATTAGCCTGTAGCCCCAGCTTAAAATGGGACTGTCAAACCCAATCTAGTGTTTGTTCAACTTACGTTAGAGGTTTCACATGAACATAAAAAAGGAGGTTTGGAGCAATAACTTTCAGAAAAATGAAGCATTTAAAAGGGCCTTCCCTAAGCTTCACCTGCAGAACACCACAGATTCTACCAGCAGGAATAAGAAATGCAACAGCTAAACCATACCATTCAAAGCCTCAAAAGATCAGCATCACCATATCAAACTGCTTTTAGAGTTTATTTAAATCATCTGCTATGTGCAATATTTTTGCAGTAGTGACACATCAATAACACACCAATCAGTCAAGCAGCTGGAGTTTTGTACATGTGATTCAATGAGTGGTAAAGATATGTTGAATAACTACTACTCTGGTAGCCATGCCCACACTAGCATGCCAGGGTGCATTGCCTCCAACAGGAAGATGGTGAGTAGAATGCTCCTTGCTAAGCCCTTCCCTCATCTTTTCACAACATCTCGTTGGCCATCGATGGACCAGACGCTGCTGCTTGCTACTTGTTGCACTCATACATGACTGGTGCTACACAACAGCAAATCAAGCAGCCTGGAGCTCTGGTTTATCCAGAGCAGCAAATAGTGGCAGTTTTTATGCTGGGTGTCTCCAGACAAGACAAAGAGGGGAGGGGAGGCTACCACTCTTTGGGTAGCCTTACCCCTCTCTGAGCACACGAGCTATGTAATGCAGTGGTTTGTCTGGGCGGTGGCAGCCAGATGGTCATCCCAAGGACCCGTTGCAGAGCAGCCTTACCCTCAGTGGGGTAAGGCTGCCCAAGGTGGGGCAACCTGCGTGGCAGGGCTCACTTGCCCTACCACACTTGGAGCACGGCTGCAGGGCTGTGAGCAATGGGGACTAGCACCCGTCGCATGCTTGCAGCCACGTCACAGACAGCAGCCTGCTCTCAGCTGGGCTGGAGGTGGGGGAGAGAGGCGGGGCTGGGCGGCCCCTCCTGCGGGTGGTGCCTCGGCTCCAAAATACACTGAGCCACCCAGCTCCCCCTCTGCTCGCCCCGCAGTGTGGCGGAGCTGACTGCCCGCTACGGGGCCGCAGAGGGATCGGACCCGTGCAGCTTGTCTGGCTGCACCCACTGACAACAAACAAATAGCAAAGGCTGATTGCGAGCCACGCGTGCAGCCATGACTGCATGATGAAGAGGGGATGGGACTTTTATAAACCAGGCCAGTGGTCAGGCCAGCAAAGGGACATAAGAGGTGTCTGAGAAAGTTGGGGGACAGGTCCTCTCAAGCCCCTCTCCCTCACTGGTATTTGGCCCTATGTTGCTATTTGAAACTGGGCCTGAGATTACTAATGTGTGTTTAATTCTCTACTGCTTTCCTCCTAGTGGGGTCATTAATACCTGTGCTAATACACCTTTACCTGTGATCTTGGGGTCAAACCGACCCCACAGACCACAAAAAAAATTAAAATATGTTAATTAGTAGCTCTTCAAGTTTGAGCTTTTAGGACATTGTCACCAGCACCTCTGGACATAACATACTAAAATTTCAGCCTAATACCTCTTACCGTTTGTCTCCTATAAACAAAAAAGTGGCATTTTTCAAACGGACCCCAGGTTTCCATAGAGTTTGCCTATTGGGGTCCAGTTGACCCCAAGTCAATGCATTTCAATAGGGATCAAATGGACCCCAGCTTAAAATAAACCAAAATAAACAGTTCAAGGACCATTCAGATAGCAAGGGGACATGGAACTCAAGGCCACCTCAGACTGTTATGTATTTCATTTTTGTTTGCTGCCTCGAGTCGCTTTGCGAGAGTGCGGGGTAGAAATTAAAAGTGAAGTGAAATGAAAAAGACTGGCAGCAGCAATGAAAATTAACCCCTTTACTGCTATTATTTTGTGCCTTTGTATCGTGGTTGAAAAAACGATGAAAATATGCTAAGTATTGGGTCTACAACTTTGAGTTTGCAGCACATTGTCACTGGTACCTCTGGCCATAACATACTCAAATTTCAGTCAGATATCTCTTAACGTTTGTCTCCAATGACCAAAAAAGTGCCAGGGTGCAAACGAACACAAGGTGTCAATGGAGTTTTCCTATTTGGTTTTACACAAATCTTTTCTGTTTCTTTTCTCATTTGTTCAGGTAATGTTAGGTTTCATTTCTTCAGTCTAGGTTTACGTTTCCCCCTGGGGTCAGTTTGTGGAGACAAGAAGTCAGGGAATGTTAGATTTCATTTCTTCAGCCTAGGAGGGGTCAGTTTGTGGAGACAAGAATCCTAGGCAAACAAAGAAATGCAAACAAGCCCTGAAGCATCCTAGGCAACAACAAAAGAAATGCAAATAGCAGGCTATAAAGGTGCTGAGCGTAATCCACTGTCCTTAGAAAAGCTTGACTATAAGGCAGAGTCAGTAATTTGTAGGAGAGAATTTGCATTTGGTGTGAATTTGGGGAGTGAAAACAATCCCCATAAAACAGACTCTTTCGCGCGTGTGTGTGCGTGCGTGCATGCGTGCTCCCAGGTCTTAGTTTGAAGGTGTGGGACACAGACTATGTTTTGGGGATAAAATAGACCCCACATATAATGGGTTTTTCCCATAGGGGTCATATGTACCCCAAGACCTGGCAAGTGCAATTTTTTTTTAAGTCCAAAGGTATCAAATCAAAATGGTACTATATTAAAGACACAATTTTCTGGCTGTTTAGAACCAGAGCTAGCACATAGGCCCAATACAAGACCCACTCATCAAGTAGTAGTGTCAGTACTGACTAGTTGGATAAGTAAGCCAGTACACCCAATATATATACCCAGGCATGAAAGACTGCATGGTATGTGAGGCACGGGAGGATCAGGCTATATGGGTAAGCACAAGCAGCCAAATGAAGGAAGCTATGACAGCCAAAAAGACATTGTTTAAAAGTGGAAATCAAGTCCAAATAAGAAGAGGCATAGTTCCTGGCAAGTTAAATATAAAACTATTATTATGCAGGTCAAGAAGATATTTAAGGAACCATTTGCTAAAGATGCAAAAACTAATAATATCTTTTTAAGAACATCAAAAGTAGGAAAGCTGCTAAATAGTCAATCAGGCCATTAGATTACAACATTTAAAAGGAGCGCTCAAGGAAGATAAAGCCATTACAGAGAAGCTAACTGAATTCTTTACATCAATCTTCACTGCAGAGGCTGTGGAGATACCCAGACTGGAACTAACCTTTAGAAAACTTTTTAGAACAAATGAATAAACTAAACTTGTTAGTCACCAGGACCAAGAGTTCTGAAGGAACTGATATGTGAAACTGCAGAACTACTAACTATAGTAGGTGGCCTGGCATTTAAAACCAGCCTTTATACCAAAAGACCAGAGGGTAAATAAAGTAACATTGATTTTTAAAAAGGATTCAGAGGTGATCTTGAGAGCTACTGGCTGGTGAGCCTAATATCAGTAGTAGTTCCAGGTAAAGTGTTAGGGACTATACAAAAGAAAAGAATTATTAGGCATTGATAATTAAAATGAGGCTATTAAGCCTCAGATCCCGGCTATTGCTAAATCCTGTCGCATTGCTCTGTACAATATTGCTAAACTCCGGCCTTCCTTACTACTGCCGCTGCAAAAACCCTAGTCCATGCCCTAGTTATCTCTTGTCTAGACTACCGCAGCTTCCTCCATACAGGCCCCCCTCATCTCCATTCAATGCTCCACAGACAGTCATTCACCTTGCCCATTGCTTTGACCATGTACAACCCCTCCTTTCCACCCTGCACTGGCTCCCTCTATGGGAACGCATTCAGCACAAGCCCCCAATCTTCACCCTCAAGGCTCTTCATGGCTTTGCTCCCTCATATCTCTCTGCTCTTGTATCCCGCCTCGCTCCTCCTCTGCCCACACCCTCACCTGCTCACGAACACGTTGCTCCTCTAAATGTCTTCACCCTTTCTCCTTTGCTGTCCCTCATGCCTGGAACTCCCTCCCTGGATACATTGGCTCCTCTCCCTCACTCCCAACTTTCAAACCACTCCTGAAAACCCACCTCTTCCGTCAGGCCTTCCCTAGCTTGTCATGAATGATACTGCATCCTTTCCCCCTCACTCAGAACCTAATTCCCTGTAACTAAGCAAAGTACGTGAACCTTCAACTTCTCAACCTCATGAGTGCTCTTGTCCATCGTATCCCCCTCCCTTGTTTCTCAGATTGTAAGCCCCTTAGGGGTAGGGACCTGTGACTGTGGATTGTGCAGTGCCAGGTACATTGATACCGCTATATATATATATATATATATATATTTATATATAAAAATAAATAAATATTTAATAATAATAAATATGTATTAATTATTATTATTATAAGCATTTGTATAGCACAAGCAATGTACCTGGTGCTTTACAGAGACTAAGATAGACACGGTCCCTGCTTACAATCTAAAGACAGGGGGAGGGGAGACAAGGGATGCAACAATCATGAGGATGCAAGAGCTCAGGTACACGTTCTTGGCTTGGTTACTGTACATTGGGAGTTTGCAGATAACAGGTGGGGGATAATCCTGGGTAGGGATGATTAGCAGGAGTTAGGAAGGGCAGGTTTTGAGGTGGGTTTTGAGGAGGGACTTGAAGGTACGAAGGGAGGGGACAAGGCGGATGTGGGCAGGGAGGCAGTTCCAGGCATGCGGGGCAGCGCGAGAGAGGGACGAAGGTGGTTGGGGGAGCAAGGGAGGCGTGGGAGGGGATGGAGGAGGAGCAGAGGGCTCGAACGGGGGTTCGGAGGGAGATCAGGGCAGAGAAGTAGGGGGAGCGAGGTTATGAAGGGCTTTGTAGGTGAAGACGAGGAGCTTGTGCAGAATACGCTCAAGAAGAGGGAGCCAGTGGAGAGAGGAGAGGAGATGCTGCACATGGTCAAAGCAAGAGGCTAGGTGGATGGTCCTGGCAGCAGAGTTTTGAACAGAGATGAGGGAAGAAAGATGAGAGCGGGGAAGGCCAGCAAGGAGGAGGTTACATTAGTTGAGGCGAGATAACTAGGGCATGGATGAGAGTTTTGGCAGAGGAGACAGACAGAAATGACAAGCATAACATGCTGGGGAACAGCTGGTATGCTTTTTGTAAATGGAAGTCACATCTCACCAATCTACTATACTGGCACTCTGACAATGCCAACAAGTAAGTCTGTAAGGTGATCTTGTTAATATAGCGTGCTTGGGTTTTCAGAAAGCTTTGATGAGATCCCTCACCAAAGGCTCTTCCAAAACTAAACAGTCATGGGATAAGGCAGAATGGCATTTTGTAGATCAGTAACTGGTTTCAAGATAGGAAATAAAAAAAGAAGGAATAAATGTTTAGTTTTCACAATGGAGAGAAGCAAATAGCGTGGTACTCCAAAGATCTGTGCCGGGATGAGTACTGTTTAACATATTCATTAATGAGCTGGAAAGGGGGATGAATGAACAGGGAGCTTGCAGTGTTGCACAGGTTATGAAATTATTCAGTATAGTTTAGTCCAAACTGCAAAGAGTCACAGAAGGATCTCATACAATGGGGGGATTGAACAATAAAATAGCAGATGAAATTCAAAGGTAGTAACTGCAAAATAATGCACATAGGAGAAAATAATCCTATGTACACATACACAGTGTTGGGTTCTAAATTCAATTTTATTTACTTGGGGAAATGATTGTGGAGTTGTTGTGGATTTTTCTTTTTTTAAAAAATCAGCTGGTGCAGCAGTGTTCAGAAAGGCAGAGAGAATGTTATGAATTATTAGAGACAGTGTGGTCTCTAATATTGGTCCCGATGGTATTGGTCCCAAATGCAAGAGATGGAGACAAAGGATGGAACACAAGGTATCATCATAATACTACTAAATAAATCCATAATGCACCCACACTTTGAACATTGGGTGTTTTCAAAAGTGATGCTACCACGGATGGGCACGTTTACCCCGGCATGGCCACTCATGGTGGTGTCACGTTTATTCCCACCCGCCAGATGTTTGCTGCGAGCGGGAACAAACATCCCCCAAAGTGTGGCAGGATTAACCCCGGGTTGGGTGCTGGGCTCCCTGTCAGTGCACATCCCAGAGTTAGTACTGCCACAATCTGAGGAAGCCATCCCCGGACCATGGTAGAGTGGGCCGTCATGTCTGATGGCCCGCTCTACCTAACCCTGGCTGGTTGCTGGAGCTTTTCTGGGTGGGTGCAGCAGCCTCATAGGCTGTTGCTCCTGCCCGGCAGGGAGGGGGCCAGGCCACACTGAGAAGTGCGGGGGGCGGGGCCATGTGGACCATGTCCGCAGGTCCCCCCACACTCTCCCCAGCCCTGGCTGCCATCATGCTTGTTGGCAGCAGGGCCAGATCCTGCCCAGGGTGAGGACAGGATAAAAGTGTGGCGGTGCTCAGCACTGTCATGTTTAAAATTACCCATTGTGTGCTGTTTTGACCGCCCCACCTCAAAAGGGATATAGTATGCCTGAAAGGGTATAGAAAAAGGCAACAAAAATTATCAATGGTATGGAACAGCTGAAAAGAGATGACCGAGGGGAAATATGATAGTTTATAGAATTACAAATGGTATGGAGAAAGCAAACAGGGAGCTGTTATTTACTCTTTCCCATAATACTAGAACTAGGGAAACCTGATCAACTTGACAAACAGCTGGTGCAACACAAACACAAAGTGCTTTTTCACACAATGTACCATTAACCCATGGAACTCATTGCCACGAGAAGTTGTGAAAACTAGTAATATAACTGGGCTCCCAATAGGGTTGGGTGAGTTCATGGAGGATAAGGTTAATTGTAACCAAGCCAAGTACGTGCACTTGAGACCTCGCATCTTCATGAATGTTAGACCCCTTGTCTCTCCCTCTGTTCCCCTTCCTAAGTCTCTCCCCCAGCTCCTGTCTCTCAGATTGTAAGCCCTAGGGGCAGGGACCGTGTCT
>QEPC01001501.1:728550-745195 GCA_003113815.1 Sphenodon punctatus
CCCCAGCTCCTGTCTCTCAGATTGTAAGCCCTAGGGGCAGGGACCATGTCTATTTTATTACTTTGTAAAGTGCCAGGTACACTGCTGGCGCTATATAAATGTTTGTTAATAATAAAATAAAATAAATAATAATAATAATGTGACCAGCAGCTATTAGCTAAGCTAGTCAGGGGGCAAATGGCAGAACACGGATCACTCTGTAAATGCCCTGTTTTTGTATGCTTCCTCTGAAGCATTTGGTGTTGGCCACGGTGGGAAGCAGGACACTGGGCTAGACATATTGCTGGTGGGTCTGACCCAGTATGGCAGTTCTTACGTTCTTAAGGATCTCACTGAAATCTGACCTCAGGCCTGCCGATCGTCTGGAACACCAGGACGGGAATAATGGAACGCCCTGCTGCAAGAGATTTGTCATCTTTTACCAGTGAAACCAGTTGGCAGTGTCAGCAGGCTCTGACCTGAATAGCTGGCTCAGGCCGGATGAGGGAGGTTCACACCTCCTTTGGTGCTGCTGGTTGTGGTGCATTTGGATGCAGACTGAACAACATCAGGCTGTCTGATTTATAGTCAGAAGAGGTAAAAGGGAAAAAAACCATAAGTAGGGTTACACGTCAAGTGACAAATTAGATTCTGGAGAAAAAAGTTAACTAAAAGTGAGAAATCTTTTGTGAGCACTGGACTGAGTCTCAGAATATAGTTTCAATTTCCAGCTCTGCCACAGACTTATTGTGTGGCAAGTCACTTGGACAAGTCACTTAACTTCTCCCTACCTCAGATCTCCATCTGTAAAATGGAGGGAAGAGCACTTCCTTTGCCTATCTTGACTATTTAGATCAAAGGGTCCCAAACGACAGGTCTTGAACCCAAGTGGTGTCACATCATCTGTGCGCAGGGTCATGATTAGGGCTATGAATTTGTCATGGAAATTTTCTTAAGAAGTCATGAGTTGGTGTCATGGCAGGAAGAGAAAAGTCGTGGAAAACTCATGGGTAATTTTAAAAAAACAACACTTTTATTCAATATTCATCATCATTTTAAATTTCTATCCTGCTCTCTCCCGCCCAAAGGCGGCTCGAAGCAGCTCACAACAACTACAATAATTGGGTTATATCCCACGCAGGGGAACCCAGCAGTCAACAATACATAAATTCAGTAACGCTACTGTCTATAGCCACAAAGGGAGACCCCACGTTACAACAAAACAAAATCCACATCCCCTCAAAAATAATTAAACGCAACTTACCCCTCCACTTATACTCTACCATTCCAACCCCAACAATCCCCTCCAATCCATAATAGGGGCGTTCAACAATACAACCTCCTATCCCCTGCTGCCACCAGGGGATATCCTCCCAATCAACCCCTCTCTCACCGGGGAGAGCGGGAGGCCTTCTCACAGTCTATAACAACAAGCAATTCACAGCAGCCAATTCAACCAACCAAACCCTCTTCCCTAACCTCCTGGCCTTCGAGCCGTGCCCCCAACACGTGCCTCCGGCACGTCCTCCAGCCACCCCCGATGTTATGGGAAGCAGCCGGAAAGGAAGCCTTCCAAAGCCCTGCCCCCACAAGGGGGGGGGGGGGGGAGGACAAGCTGCACTATGTCCCTTTGCTGGCCAAACAGCAATGCCCTGCCCACAGTACCAGGTAATCTCTGCTGTCATCACGGTGGGGGGAGGTCCCGCTCCTTGGGATGGTCTCCGCGCTGCCGCCTCTGGAGCCCTGGACCAGCTGCTGCCCGCACTCTCCTCGGCTACCCCTGATGGTATGGGGAGCGGCCGGAAAGGAAGCCTCCCAAAACCCAAAGGAAACCTCCAAAAATATTGTATTTTGTAACACACATACACCCCACCTTAGATTGTAAACAGGGCCGGCCCCAGGCATGTGCCACATGTGCGGCTGGGGCCCTGCACTTGCCTGGCTGGGCAGCAGGCTGCAGCCAGCTTCTCCCCCAGAAAGTGATTCTTCCTCCCCTCCCTGGCTCCAGACCCCATCCCTCACCTGCCTCTGCCTTCTAGTAGTGCTGCAGCCAGCAGCAGCGGGGACACTGGATCGGACTGGGAGATAAGGCTGTTTACAAACAGCTCCTCCCCAGTGCTGATCAGAAGGTTGCTACCTTGTAAAGAAGGTTCTTCGAGATGACTCCCAACATTCTCACAACTGGGTTGTGCGCGCTCACCCTGTTCAAATAATAGACCACATGATGGTCTTGAGCTCCTCTGGTATAAAAAGAACCCTCCCCCTCTGAATGACAGTTCCTTTCAACCCTTTCTAGAAATATAAGAAAAGAATTCCATGCGGGGCTGGAAGGGTGGGTGTTGTGAGAATGTTCGGAGCCATCTCAAAGAACCTTGTTTGCAAGGTAGCAACCTTCTGTTCTTCTTCGAGTGGCTCCTCACATGATATTTTTACATGGCTCCGCCGGGTGGGGAGTCCGTGGGCGCGCCAGTGCATGGATGGGGCATGCACACAGCTGCACACACATCCCCACTCACCCACCACTCATCCACACCCACATAGTAACCACCATTTCCCCCGGTTGCTCCGTGCGTGGGGATGAGTGGGGGGGTGAGTGGGGATGCGTGTTAGGCGAGCGCGCACGCACCCCCACTCACCATGGGCGCGTGCACCACGTCATTCACATGGGGTTCCCCCACCCATGAACACACAGAAATCTGCGTGTTTACGGCTGGGAGGAGAGACCCGTGTAAAAAGGGCCACATTCTCACAACTGTCTTACTTATACTATCTTAGGTAGGAATTTAGGATGTAAAGCAATATCTATTCTGTCTTGGAAAATAAATCTGCAAATATGGTTCTGAGATTATTATGGCTGCTATTTCACTAACTCTTCTTAATGAAGTTATTGCTAACAGGAATACTGTCTTTAAACCCGCACCCCATAACCAGTTCATTTGCACCCCCATATAATCAATTCACGCTGCCCCGTGGGCACAAATTAAATGGTTATGGGTGGGGGCAGCGTGAATAGATTATATGGGGGCGGGGGCAGAAATGAACTGGTTATGGGGTGGGGGCAGCATGAACTGATTATGGGGGCACAACTGAACTGGTTATATGTCTCTTTTCATGGCATAATGCGCTTAATAAGCTAGCTGCATTTTGGGTGTCTTGTGTGTGTGATAGCAGCACCTCTGGACTGGTCACACCGCATGCGTGCACAAGGCACAGGCGGCACTGGCAGCAAGAAGCAACAGGCCCTGGAGGCCAGACTGGCTAAACTCACCCCCTGGCCCCTCCTCCAGTAAGGCAGTGGACGCAGTCAGTCTCTCTGTGCCTGTGTCACTGCCCGCTTGGCTGCCCCTGCAGTGGAACCACTCCTGGGGAGTGGTGGTAGACACTCGGCTGGGGAGGGGGGGAAGCATTAGGAGGCCATGCTTCTCCATGGTTGCTCGGAGAGGTGGAGAATGGGAATCCTTCCTGTCCAGAGGGAGTAAGTTTTATGTAAATGTATACACTTGCATAATTAGGTGGTGCCTAATTATGCAAATTAGGCCCCACACCAAGACTTCGCACATGACCTCACAAACCCTGGGGCCAGCCCTGATTGTAAACCCAGGGATTAGATTGTAACCCCCCACCTCCCCAGCACAGATTGTAACCCATCCAGCACAGAATAGGAGGAAAACACACCCCACCCCTTAGATTGTAAACCCAGGGATTATAAAGCCCTTTGAAAGTACCAGCCTTAGAACGTAAGCCCAAGCAGGGGATAAAGACAGACAAAATGCTGCCGTCTCCTCCTGGGTGCTTCTTGAAGCTCTGGCAACGGTAACGTTCTCTGCCTCTGATCCCACCGCCACACCATGCTGTACCGCCACTTGACCATGCCCAACACTGAGGAGGGGTTTGGAGCTCCAGGGAGAGGCCGTGGCTTTACCCGGTGGCACCCAGAGTGCTATTCTTGCCGGTTTCTTGCCATGCCGCCACATCTCCACAGCCAGGGAGGGATCCGGAGTTCCAGAGAGACATCGTGGATCTTCTTAGCACCATTGAGCGTGCTCTTCTCACCAGCTTCTTGCCGGCTCTGCTCTTCAGTTTGGGGTAAATCTCGAAAAACTTGGGAAAATCACAGTCATGGGAAGATCTCAAAAGTCATGGAGGGAGGCAAAAGGCACTAAAAACATGACTTTTGTCATGACCGTGACAAATTCTTAGCCCTACTCTTGATCTCAACAGTTTTGGAAATACTTTACAGGGCTTACTTGCCTGGGTTTGTTTAGGCAAAGCATTTAAGAATCACTGATTTACAAAATAGGAGACATGTGCGTGTTGACAGTAGGCTTCAAGCTAGAATTAATTTGGCAAGTCATGTATTTCTGACTAGATCACTGGGGATGTGTGGAAGCTGTTGTAGAAGGTATGTGGCCCCTTTGGATTTTGGATGACCTCATTAGCTGTGCCTCTACTGTCAATGTACAGGTACAGGGTAAAATCAACGAGGTCTAAGGGAACAGTGTGAGAGTTACCCATCAACCTCACAGCACTCCTTCAGACCCCTTAACCATGTCCTCATGTCAGTGCACTCACAGTAGGGAGCACGGATAAGGAATCTGAAAGGGGAATGGGTAGGTCGTCTGTCCATCTCTCACAGTGATCTGATCTCAGACCCTATTTCTGTCTTCATGGATATGCTATGCTGTCCTGTAATGTAAAATGGTAAGGAACTGGCTGTGTTTATGTTCACTACTGCCCTCTAGGGGGTAGAACCCAGTCACGTCTGCTCTCGGACACACACTTAGCAGCTGAACATCCCTACTCCATCCTATCCCAAGTCTGAAATATATGTTTTAAAATTCGGGTCATGTTCTGCGGGAGGAAAAGAGTGATTGAAAGAAGAAGGAAAAGAAAATGTTGAAAGATTTTTTATATATATATATATTTTTTGCAGAGCAGGGTATGGGAACAGAATCCCCAAGAATTCTAATGCTAGCTTTGGGGTTAGCTTGCATCTCTCCGGACTCTTCCCTTTACCTGTCACCAACAGGTTCTCCCAAATAAAAACACCAAAGCTGTACTTCCCAGCCCCTCCAAGGGTCAGAGATTCCTTGGGAACTACCCATTACATAGGGTACTTTCAGACGACACGGGGCCCTTTGGCCCCGTACCGGCACCACCGGCTTCGTTCCCCGCCGGGGTCACCCCGTAACGGCACAACAGACGTGCCGGGGGGATCCCGGCGGGGAAAGTGGGAGGGGCCGGGGCCGCGCGGCGCAACGTGCGGCCGCGCGGCCCCGCCCCCTCCACGCACCCCGCCGCCCGCCCTCCGAGGAGACGGGCGGGCGGCGGGGCCAATGCGGCCGCCGCGTCCGGCCGATCGTGCCACGGCCCGGGATCCCGCCGGGGATCCCGGGCCGTGGCACGCGGCCAGACGTTACTTTTCCTTGGCCACGGCCCGGGGTCCGTTTGACCACGCTTCCCGGGACCTTCCCCCGGCTAGCCCGGGAAGCGTGGTTCAAACGAACCCCATGTGGGTATTGACCGTGGCCAACATCTGGCGCGCCGCAAACAGAAGTATGGGACACGGTGACCACAGGTGGGTATTCACCGTGGTTCACCGTGTTCACGTAACGTCTGAAGACACCCATAGGTAACTGCTTCCCAAGCAGGCAACGTTGCCAATGGAAGGGAGCAGCACTGAGACGTTGTCACTGGCTGGGGGCTGCCAAGGAGAGGCTGCAGTGCAATGATGCTGCATCCTGGCATGGCAGCAGTTCCCAGTTTGCGACAAGCTGCATTCTGCCAGTCCCTTAACTCTGTCGTACCACAAGCAAGCTTCTTTCCTGTTAGGTCCAAACTAGAGGTATGTCTTCACAAACACTACCAAACTGGTAGCTTGCTCCTCTCTGGCTAAGGTGCTTAGAGGACACTTTATTTTATTTATTTATTTAAAATTTATATCCCGCCCCTCCTACCCACAGGGCAGCCCGGAACGGCGAACAACATTCAATAATTTTTTTAAAAAAACAATTTAAAATACAATACAATGTGCGGAACCCCCCACCCCCCAACAAAAGCCTGACGGAACAGCCAGGTCTTACAAACACGCTGAAACAGCAGGAGAGTGGGAGCCAACCGAGCCTCCTCCAAGAGCGAATTCCACAGCACAGGGGCGGCCACTGAAAAAGATCTAACATCGGTGGCCACCCGCCTCGCCCGGGGAACCTCCAAAAAGGCTCCCACGGACGATCTCAAGGGTCGCACGGGCACATGGGGAGTGACCACCGCTAAGCAACAGGCCATGTGGACTCACTGCTGAGGACCGCTCCTCAGCATACCTTTTTTTTTTGTCTGTCTTTTTTTAAATTTTATTTTATCATCTTTATTTCATCTTATTTTGAGTTATTACAATTTTTGTTTGAGTACATGTATATAGAAATATTCTTTAGAAACAATCAAATATACAATAAAATTAGAAATAACAAGATCCCTTTGAACCTACCTCCATCCCTCTCCCAAGGCGACACTAAACTCAGTATTATATACTTTTTTCTATTTATATATAATTCCTATCCTTTTGTCAAAGGTCTCTCAATAAAATTTGTTGTTTGGGAGGGCTGGATGTATCGGTTCGACAGTGTCAACCAGATTGGCATTCATCTTGTATAGAATTTCTCTGGTATGTCTTAACTATGGAGCAGATAGCGTTAGGATTTCAGGACAAACTAAAGGCGCTGGTACAAGTGTTTTTCTGACAGATATTCTTGATTTTTCCAGTTCTGCGCTATAAAGTGCAGGGCAGCAAGTCTCACTTGATTACATGTTTCTTTTCTTTCAGATGAATTGGTTTATTGGGAAAATTCCCAAGAGTCCGTTAGTTGGTCTAAAGAAAAGCATTATCTCTGTGATCTCATTTATAGTTTGCCAAACCTTTCTCCATAATGGTCGAACTTTTTCAGACTCCCACCAACAATGGAGCATAGTTCCTCTTCTCTGACAGCCCTCCAGCAAAGGTCAGATCTGGGTATCAGTACATTTTTCAAGTGTACAGGTGTCCAGTACCAACGTACGGTAAGCTTTATCTGAGCTACCAATACTTTATTGGTATTTCTTTCACCAAAAGTGATCTTGAACTATTGAACATATTATATTTTATTTGATTTAGATCAGATTTTTGGAATTTTGTTCCCATTTCATTTCCCCATATTTATATGTATCCTGCATCAGGTATAATTAAAACATTTTTGATGGCTGTGTAAAGCCTAGACAGAATTCCCTTCCCTATTTTGCTTTCAAATAACTCGTATTCTATCAACTGGGTTTTTCTTTGGTATTGTGTTCTATAGTGTTTATTATGAAACATTCCTCTAAATTTCATATATGTGAAAATATTGATATCATCTTGAATTATCGATGAATTTGAGAAGCCATTTTGTGATGGTGGGTACATGAAGTGACAGTAGCATGGAAACCAGTGGCACTGGGAGGAGAGGTTGCTTTAGCAACTCAGCCCTCTCAAAGTCTATCCCATCAATGCACCAGGGCTACTGATGAGGCAGCACATTGGCCCCCGAGTTACACAAATGACACGGAAGTACGAGAGGGGCCTGGGGTGCTGCCTGCAGTGCTGCCACCACCTTGGGTCAGTTATGGAGCTTCCAGATGGTAAGTCTGGGCACAGGGGGGTAGGGGGCAGCTGATACAGGGATAATTGAATAACCACTTGAACGTGCGGCATAAGTGTCTGTTCAACCAGGTTTAGGATAATGTCGGATAACACCCTGTGTCAATCCTGAGTTGGATGGCTTGCAAAGATTATAAAGTCTCACATGCAAGCAGAAAACACATGCTTTTAACTTCATCCCAGACTAGGACTCCAAGGACTCTCTATTTAATGTTTATTGCCTCCCGTCAGTCAAGTGCAGAAAGAATGTTGTTTGTTTGTTCCCACAATTAAAGGGGAAACTACTCCAATGCAGAGCAAGAGCCATGGCTCAGAATACCAGTAATGTTTGCCACGCAGTACAGCCTAACTCGGTGCACTCTAGAGCAGAGGGTACTGAACTAGTCTGGGACCCCCAAGTGGAATCAGACTGTCTTCAGAGGGTGCCACAATGCCCGTGGACTCTGTTTCTGCCTGAAGAAGTGAAGTTATACTTAAATCTCAAAAGGGGATCACAAAGATCCCAGGTTTATTCTCAACGTTTGGAAACCCCTAGGGCATCAAAGATCCTAGGCCTATTCTTAAAGTGTTTTCATTCTGGAGGTATGCTGTATTTTTCCTACCCGCCGAAGATGCTGAGCAGAAAACTCAACTTTAACTATGGAGGCAGTGGCTACAGCTCCACAATCCCACTCATTTGACCACAGAACTAACGGAGAGCCCCGATGTTGCCAGTGCGAGCCACAGCTGAATGCTTGTTTTGCTCAAGGGTTATAATTCACCAAACACGTCTGGGCAGGAGAAATGGTGAATGAGCTGGCATTTTGGAAGTCGTCAGGGCAGAAAGAAATCAAGCTTATTGGGCCATTTAAACAGCTATGGTTACTGTCAAGATTTTCAAAGGACAAATTGACCAGGCAGACAAAGGCTTAAAAAGGAGGGTGGATCACACACCACAAGCACAGTTTATGGAGGTCTCGGACGCAATCTCAAACCCAAAAGATGCTCCAACTGCTAGCCCAGCAAACAAAACAACAATATACAAGTCAAGTCACAAATTAAGCAACAGGCGGGAATATTATGGATTCGTGTGTCCTGCAGACAATTTCACCATAGCGCATTGGGCAGAACTAGACTCTCAGCCAAGGCAGTCAGTGATCTTAAATGCTAAAGAATTGTGCAACCAATGTGACAGGGACAAACTGGGATAGAGAAATACTCTCTTTCTGCCCCAATCACTCAAATTATAAGAAAAGCACTTCCTCAAATTATTAGGGGTTGTACAGAGCTTTACATAGCAACAACAAAAATAAAAAATCAACCAGACAAACTGTGCCTGAACCTGGGAGAAAGGGGAAATACATCTGAGATGGCATCCTGTTTTGTTGCAAGATTGGGAATGATTGTAATGAACAATGGAGCCAAAGGATGAAACTCCTAACATGAGGGTCTTGCCCTATCCTGAGAAGGTTGCGTGCGCAACATGTGTGCACACACACACATACACAGGGTGACAGACATAACGCTAAATCCGCTTTAACATTTCTTATGCATGTTGCAGGGATGTATTGGTGCAGCTCTGCAACATACATAAGAAATATTAAATGAGTGTTAAAGTGGAGTTAGCGGTTATGTCTGTTTTCACCCACCCACAGATATTCGAAAGGGGTTTCTCTTTTTACAGATCCCCCAGGAGAACTGTGGGTGTTTTTAGACAAGGTCCTCCCCATGGATTATGCATGTTGCAGGGCTGCACAGGGCACCAATTCAGCCCTGCTGCAACATGCATGACGGTTGGCTAATGGGTTGATTGTGGATGGGGCTGCGCTTGTCTAAAAAACACCCCGTCGCTTTCACAGGCGCGCACACAACTCACACACACCCTGGCAGACTCCTGAGGGGGGTGGTCTCTCTTTTCACACACACTTTACATAAAAGCGCTCTCCTTTCGCACGTACAAACACTGGAGCGCACAGAAGGGCCCCCCTGCCCCATGTCCTTTGCCGCCCAGCAAGTCTCCCTGCCTGCCCTGAAGGCAGGTTCCCTCTGCCAAGTTCCCTCTTGCCCCGCCACCTGCTTTAATTCTGGGGAACCGCCTCTCGGCTCGCCGCGCCTCCTGGCTCCCTGCCAACGCCTTCTTTTGAACTCGCGGGCTGTTCTCGGGAAGTGAAAGTCAGATGCAGCCGGTGAAGACCAAGCAGCAGCTGCCGCCGACGCCAGCGCTCCCCAGCCCAGCTCTGCCCTCTCATAGGGAAAGTGAAAGTACCGCCGAGCCTCTCTCAGGCCGGGGCAGGCGCTGGCGAGGGCACGTGTTTTCGGAGAAGCGCGGGGGAGGAGCTCTTTAGCAGAAAAAGAACGGGGGGAAGTTAAATAGCAATCGGAGGCAATGAACGCAGACGGGAGCAGTGCAGCAGTAGCAGCGCCGGCCCTCGGGCAGCCTCCTCGGATTGCTACGGGCGCCTGGCAGGACTCGCCCGCAGAGTATGGTGATACCAGCAGGGGGGCCAGCCGGACTCCAGCTTGTGCAAAGGCATCGTGGGGGCTACGCTTCGAAGCCACACCCGCCTGTGGAGCTGGGGTTTATGGTGCACCTTAAAAGGACCGCCTTGATCCCGGGAGCCAAGGGCAGAAGGTAAAGAGCGGCTTCTTTCTGGACTCCTGGGCTTGGAGCAAGCCTCCTGGTCAGCGAAGCGGTGGCGGGCTCCCAGTGCTAAAGAGCAGGGAAGCAGTTTTCCCGAGCTTGGGCGGGTGGGGAAGTCTTCTTTATTAAAGTGAATTAAAACTGAGCCGTTGACTTCAAGAACAGGGTTGTGCTCTTAAGAGACTAGTTCGCTTGCACGGCGGACTGCGTTCTCCCTGCCGGTCCCGATTGCTTCTCTGTAGCCTTTGGGTGCAGGACCGCAGCCTTAGAAGTCAATAGCAAACTTCCTTCGCCCTAGGTGGCAGTGTGAGTCGAGGCTAGCAGGATAGCTAATAAGGAAAGCCTATAAATCCCATCCCTTCTTTTATTCCAAGGGATTGCAAAGGACACTGCAGACTGTGCATGCAGCACTACTGACAAACCAGCCCCCCTCTTGGTGTGAAGGGGGCAGTCCCAACAGCTGCATGTTGGGTGGGTGGAAACAAACTGGCTCGGGATACCTCAAAGCGAGTCCTGCTTCGGGGGTCGCCAGTTGCTTTTAACCCCGAGGCAGAAACAAGAGCTCGATTTTTGAAGGTTGCAAGCGATCAAGTGGTGCTCAGTTTTGCACCCCCCAAGTGCACTGGCTTCCAAACTATGGGTTGTGACCCCAGGGGAGGAGGGTGGGTCACGCCATCTGTAGCTGGGATTGCTGTCTCTGACATACTTCATATGCTTTGCTATTCGCGGGATGTCGCAGGACTAATTTTTACCTAAAGGGATCGCACAGGCTAGGAACTTGGCAGCAGCTAATGTTGTTGTTCCAGTACCCCGTGGTGTGCCTTGCTTTTTTTAATTAACAGGAACCTCACCCAGCAAATTAGGTTATCTAACTTCTTCCTCTGTAATGTGATATAACTCGTGCCTTTAAGCCTATGTTTAATTTGGCAACTTTGGGATTTGTAAGGATCCATTTTGCTCTTTTCCATAAATAGGCTGAGCAGAATGAAACTCCAGTGTCCTGCTGCTAGTAAATTGGACTGACTTGGCAGTAGCTTGTCAGCCTGTTGCTGTATGTGTACCTGGGAGGATTAATTTCTGAGAATGCCTTCTCAACAGTCTGCCAATGCAGATCTATAACTGACTGGGGATAAATCCTAAAATCTATGCTTGCCAGTAAGGTCAAGACAGTCAGCGGAGATGTATTGAACCACACTGTCAGGGCTAGATGCTTGAGTACAAATGCATCCCTGTCTCAGTGCCACTTACTTTGCAGCGATTACACTCGGGAAGAGCTTGGCCCACAGAGCTGAAAGATATATCAATAGGAAGCAATTTAGGTTGGCCCACTTAAAGTGCAAGCAATACAAAAAAGAGAGAGAGAGAGACAGAGGAATAATGCTTTAAGGGTTCACAGAGGTTGATTTGTGTAAGCTTAGTGAGATTGTAGCATTAGGGTCCCGTGGGGAGGGAAGGAATGGACTTTTATGACTGATTCTCCATCTCAGAGGAGAGGGGTTGAGGAGATTTAGCATTACTGTGGAATTTGGCACCGTTACAGGCTGCACGTTTCAATTGCACAAAGCCACCTATTCATTTTAATCGCTTTCCGGGGATTTGGACCCAGCTGTGGAGGTTGCATTCCTGAGGCTGCTCTCTCCTTTTTCAGAGCAACACAGCTTGTCTAGATTGGTGAGGACAAGAAAAGGAGGAATCGATAACTGTTAAGCAACTGGGGTCTAAAGTGATTTTAGGCAGGTTTCAAGGAACCAATGGGGGAAGAGCGAGACAAAATAACCTTTGAATCAGAGATTCCCATCCATTGTCTCTTGGGCATTTCTGGGGCCAGGAGTAGAAAAACCACTATCTTTGTAACGTCCTGGCCCCAGCTGGATGCTCCTAGAGCCTGTTTCAAGAGTGATGCAATGCTAAGTTTGCCAAAAAGTGATGCTGTTAAGCAATTTGTTGTTGGGTGTAATTGTCAGACTGTTTGCAAGAGGCGTGGGAGTTATTTTATAACAAGATTGGGAGGGATGGACGATTCAGCCAGTTGACAAGCTGGTGCCTCTTTCTCTCCCTGACAATGTTAATGTTTTTTCTTTTCCTTTTGGAATTGCAGAATAGCCAGAGAAGAGCTGTCCTGCCCTGACCCCTGACGCTATGGAAGACCGCATCAGCTGGTCTTGTTTGTAGGATGGTAGCGCACAGCAAGGTGGCAGCAGATAATGCAGTTTCAGCAGATCGGAGATGTCGACTTGAACCTCCCGCACGAGATCCCTCTCAGGCCAGAGCTCCCCGTGGCCTGGCCCGGCCCAGCACTGTGCAGGCACAGAGTGACACACACTTCCGTACCTTCCGGTCACAGGCGGATTTCAGTAGCATCACCCGAGCGAGCACTTTGCTGGACGCATGTGGTTTCTATTGGGGCCCGCTGACCGTCAGTGCTGCCCACGAGAAGCTCAAAGGAGAACCTGAGGGCACTTTTCTCATCAGGGACAGCCGGCAAAAGAATTGCTTCTTTGCCATAAGTGTCAAGACTGCCACTGGGCCCACCAGCATCCGGATAAACTTCCAGGCTGGGCGTTTCAGCCTGGATGGCAGTAAGGAGACTTTTGACTGTCTCTTCAAGCTGCTGGAACATTACATAAGCTCCCCAAGGAAGGTGCTGGTCACCCCACTGCGCAAGGTCCGAATGCGGTCCTTACAGGAGCTTTGCCGGAAAAGCATTGTGGCAACATATGGGCGAGAGAATCTAAACCACATCCCTCTCAATCCTGTTTTAAAGGACTACCTGAAATCCTTCCCGTTTCAGATATAAACACAGCATTAACCGTGTGTGTGTGTGTGTGTGTGTATGTGTGTGCACACGTGTGTGAGAAGGAGAGAGATGTGTGAAGAAATCCAACTGCCTGGATTTTTTAATCTATTTCGCAGTGAGCGAGTTTATTTTTGTAGCAACTTACTGTATTTTGGGATGGAACTTGAACACTTGACTTCTGATGTTTACATAAATGGAAACTGTTTGCACAATTCAGGGCTTTTCAAACCCTGGCGTTATTTTTCTGCTGGGCAGATTATTCTATTATTTTATAATATTTTTAAAGACAGTAATGTAATAAACTTTGTCAACGTTTTTAAAAAGAACTGGAATCTCTGATATATATTTTAGCTCTGTGGGGTGATCTGAGATCAGATTACTCCTGTCTACTTACACACACACCACAACATTTAGTGTACTTGGTTAATGTGCGAACAATGAACTAGATCTTTAGAGGGTGCAGATTAGCGTACTTTCCATTGTTGGGTTGTGGGGCTTTTTTTTTTTGCTTTTTTGTTGTTGTTGCTATTTACACCTCCTAAATGTTTTGTCCAATAGTCATCTTCATGTATGGCACAGCACTAAGGACATGGTTCCCTCTCCCTGCAATGAGAAGTTCAATAGATAGAGAGACAGAAAACGCACTCTGAATGGTTCTGCGTTCGGGGGTTTTCCAGTTTACATAAGTGTTGTCTACCCAAAATGTTTGCTATTGCGCAATTTGTCTCTGCTCTTCAGCAGTTGAGTTTCAGTAACTGCTTAGGTGCCCTGCTTAGTAGCAAACTGTCACTGGTTGTGGAGACCAGGAATATCTGGGGCAAGCACAGGTTGCTCTAGAAGACAGAGATAAATGCTTTGGGTGATGATAGACGTGATGGGGGGCCTGCTGTGGCCTGCCTGGGCCAGGGACTCACTGTCATGTCTATTTCTGGCCTGCCGGATGTGGGCCCATGCTTACCCAGCCCAGGTAGGTGGCTCACCCAGATGTGGTTACCTGGATGATCCGGGCACAGTCTGGGCCAAGGGCCGTCCAGGAAAGCCATAGTCGGCCCACACATCTGTTTTGCGGTCCCACTCCTGCTGGGGATCAAGGGCTGCCATGGCTGCCCGTGATTGACCATCATGGCAGGACGCACTGGGGAAAGGCTACCTGCCCACAGGTTTGTTTTTTTCCCCACTGCTGAGGGTGGGGCAGGGGAGGGCTCACCCGCTAGCCCGATCAGGCGCCCGTTTTTCTGACCCTACCAGGACTGGCCCCTTCTCCTGGAGCGTGTAGCCAGCATGCTGGTTGTACATCTATTTTTACCCTTCCAGAGCAGCTTGCCTCTCAGACACACTTTGGCTCTGATTTGCATGGCTTGAGAGGGAATTTTAACTATAACAGCCCCTTAGCTGGGGTTGCTTTTCTTGCCTCAGCTTGTCTAAATTTCTGTTAAAACGCACAATGGAACTACTGTTTTGCAAAAACCGAATCACATTGGGTGTCTTTAGACATAACGCTGTTCAGTGTTCTGTAACACAGTGTTCTACCATTACAGTGTTTAGACATACCGTAAACACGGTACAACCGTTTAGACGGTATGTCTAAACACTGTAAACGGTAGAACACTGTGTTACAGAACAATGAACAGTGTTATGTCTAAAGACACCCATAAGTGTGTGTGTGTGGAGGGGGGCGGGGGTTAAGGCATTCCAAAAATACTATTTGCATACTTAAAAAGGAACATTGGAACCACATAGCTGTGAGGAGTTGTTTGTTTTTCTTTGCAAACCACAAAATTAGCAACCATTGCTGATAGAAATCTGTGACTTTGAAAGGGTTCCAAGCTCTGGTGTGCACAAAAGCATTGGCTGTTAGATCATTGAGAACTGGTTGGTCACACGACAGTGTTCCTACATGGTCTGGAACTGTCCAAAGTAGCCTAAGGAAGTTGGGTGTCCAAATCCCAGTTGCTGCATTGTATCAGAAGAGCCAAAGCATGGTGAATATTTTGACTACTATCTTTCTGCATAGGCCAATAGGCTCCATATTTCTTGCTTTTATGACCCCCATGTTGACATTTAAATTTGATTGGGGGGGGGTCAAAGGAGAGCAAAAAATATGATAAAGGGAACGGAGGGAGAGAGGTTGAAAGAAGTGGGAGTGTTTAGCCTAGAAAAAAGATCAGGGGTGGAGGAATATAACAGTTTTCAAATATGCAAAAACTTTTACAAGCAAAATGGTGCCCTGTTGTTATTCTGGCCACTGAGGAGACAGGACTACATGGAATGGGCTTACATTAAAGAAGAAAATGTTTGGCAGAATTTTCTAATTACCAAGAATAACTTGACAATGGTCGTTTTTACACAAGACGAGCCCACGCAGGTCCACCCACCCCACACGCATTCAGACGTCAGTCTGAAGGTGGCAGGGGAGAGTGTGCGCTCCTGTGCCATGCCCGCTCCTGCCCACGTACAGAGCATCTGGGATGCTTGTGTGGGGCAGGCCAAACGGTGCATGGGTTCAGCCGAACACTGATCACACACCCGTCCTTGGCCATATGTATGAATCCTTCCCTGCTCACTGAAAGTGTGTGCTCTGTCTGGGGCGGTGCACACAGACCCGCCGCCCAGCCAGCTCTGTTTAAAAAGGACCAATGTTATTAAGTTATTGGCAGTGGAATAACTTGACAAAGGAAAATGTGGAGGCTCCATCACTTAGGGGCCTTTAAAAATTGGTTAGATGGGCATCTTGCAGGAAAAGTGTAGATACTGTGGAGCCTGAGTGAAGGCTCCATCCATCCATTTATCTAGTCCATCCATTTGTACTGGATGGACTAGATAATCGTTAGCATTGCTCCAGCCCTCTGATTCTATATTATCCTGCAACCCTAGACAGCAGTAGACATGCAAAGACTACCCAATATCAATTGGGATCACAATTCTGTCTGCAGATGATGTGATTCCACTTAGGGTCAAGACAAGACCCACAATCACAATTCCTATAAAAATGCTATGGGACTATAAATAGGTGTGAAGATATTCCCCAGAAAAGTTGTGAACAACAGGGCAGATGAACCATGGGACTGTTCTCTCTATTAAGATGTGATCCATACTATGAAAAGGTGGGACACCCGTGCACCCTTTCCAAAAGTCTGAAAAGGAGCATTAGGTAATGTCTTGTTTTAAAGAACAAAGATCAGGTAGCTCAAAGGACGGAGCCTGAACAATATTCATAAAGCCCAGGGTCTCTTCTGCTTAGCATACACTATTAATAAATCCCCTTTAGACTTTGCAGGTCAGGGAACCTCTCGCAGTTTTATAATTCACCTCCCATAATTTTAGAAGCTAATGCTACCTGGGAAGACTCCATGAAGGTTTATAATGGTGTTCTTTAATACCTTTCACCATATAAAGGACTATATAAAATTTAATGCTATGACTATGTAGCATTGCCATTTCCTTGAATTAAATAGGCTTCCAGCTCAGAGGTTAAGAATACCCAGAGGCCATTACAGGTCATTTGTACTGAAATGGTGTAAGCTGAGGAAAAGGGAAAAATATTCCACAAAACAGCCACACAGCTTAGTACATGTCTTTTATT
>QEPC01001501.1:750702-769392 GCA_003113815.1 Sphenodon punctatus
AAGGCCACTAATGCCATCTCCGTACCATACCCAGGCCGAAACCCAGACTGGGAGGGATCAAGGAAACCGGTGCGGTTCAGATGTTCCTGGAGCTGCTGTGCCACAGCCCGTTCAATAACCTTCCCTAAAAAGGGAAGGTTAGAGACCAGCCAATAACTGGCAGGAGCATCAGTGTCAAGAGATAGTTTCTTGAGCTTGAGCTTTCAGGGCTTGCAATGGACTTTTACTTGTGACTGTTGCACAATCCAACAGTTTGTACTCCTGTTCATAGGTACTGGTGCTTAGCTTTTGCATGGTGGCCACGGTGATGGGCCACAGCCTTGGACACCATCACTCAGCAGGGGATACGTTGCCTTCGTTGTTCTCCTCCATCGCTTTAGCCTGCTCTGGCACCTCGATGACCGGGCGCATGCTGGGGTGTGTGGGTGCACATGTTCCCCGGGTACTGAGCCCTGTGCTCTTGCCTGGGTCAACATTGTATCATCCATAGCACTGCCCTACTGTACCCACTCACGGGTCCCTTGAGAGGTTTTGTCCCATGGAACCTGCCTGCCCCGGATGCCTGTGCCGAACCACCTTGTAGGACACCCTGTGGGGCCCGTTCTGGTGAGGGGAGTGCTCCATGGTGGATCCCGGACCTGTTTGTTGGATCTGCACTCCCGGTGGGGTTGAGCTGTTTGGACCGTGCTGCCTGTCTGATCTCTGCATAGGTGCTGTGGGGAACCAGGAGCTGTGTCTTCTTTTTCCTAATCCGTGCCCTTCTGCTGGTGGGGGGCGGTGGGGGCTGCCCGCGTTCCCCTTTTGGTGTGACCACCCCGGACATTTCCCCCCTGCTCCTCCCTTGTGACTGTGCCCTTCTGCTGGTGGGGGGCAGTGGGACTGCCCACATTCCCCTTGTGGTGTGACACCCTCCCAGACATTTGCCCCCTGTTCCTCCCTTGTACCCTGTACTGGTTGTTCCTGTGTTTTTTCACCGTGGTTACTGTTGTGTGCCATGTGGCTTGTTCACTGGGACTGTTTGCTTTGTGTGCATTGTTTTTATGAACTGGCACGGGTTGCTGTTTAATAAACTATTCTTTGCTTGAGCTGTGCTGGTCCTTGGCTGGGCAGCTGTGACCCGCTTTGGTAGCCTGGTCTGCCGGTGCTTGTTGGTGGTTTTTCTTGCCCAGGCCACTTTCCTGTTGCTCCCTTCTCCCCTGCCCTTCCCGTGACCTGCTGTAGGCGGGTGCGAGCAGTGGCTTTAGCTTCATTTGCCTGCACTTGTCCATGTTTGCATGCTGCTGCGGTGGCTGTAGTTCCGGGAGCAGTTTATCACTGACAGGGGCCTTCGCCATGTTTGTTTCACTGCCCCAGAACATGGTGGGGGCCTCACAGTCCCCGGAAAGGGCTTGTCCCACGTCATGTTTGTTCTGGCTACTGACCGACCCTGCAGTGGGGTGGTGACCTTTCCCCGGATCGGGGCTAACTCCGGTAGCCTCTTCCCACCGTCACATCTGAAAATACCCCTAGTTACTTCTTGGGGAAGAAATGCCTAACAGCTGAAGTAGCTGTGAGTGAAGCTGCCTGCCAGTACCTAGTGCCTCAAAGGACAGAGCACTGTACTATTGTGCATGCTCAGCTGTGCTGTTTAATTTGAGTACTCTGGTAGTTCCTCAGGGCTAAGTGCTGTGCCAGGGTTTGCAAAAACAGAGGGTTTGTTGCAATGTTTGCATCTCCCATTATTTTATTCTTAATCTGCCTTGCCTGTGTTTCTCCTGGGCAGATTGGGGCTCTGGGGGTGGGCTGGCTGTGATGCAAGGTGGGTCACTCTCCAGAGTGAACACCCAGAGTATCATAGGCAGGAGGTGTGGCTAGCAGCAGATAATGGGAGCCCAGCAGCCATTAGAATTGATTCTAATGGCAGGGCACTGTGAAAAAAAAGCCTCCCAGGACAGGATGTAGGAGGGTCCTTACCCGAGCTCTGATCTCTTTTGGGAGCATGCACATACCCTGGAGGGACATGGAGACTAACTTTTGCTTTTTCCTTTACATACCACGTTACACCAGGCACACAGCCCTCGGGCACATGGCCCTACACCAATGCCCTATACAGGGCTTCTGTACCTTCCAGGGCACCCAGCCCTATAACACCTTTGGTAGGCATTAGGGGTGGGAAGTTCGGTTCCCCCGGTATTCGATACTGCTGGTATTTTGCTGTACCGGCAGTATCGGATTAATCTAGTTATTGGGGGTACCGGTGCCGGTTCCCCCGTGCCGGATTTGTTTACATTGTGGCCATTGAAATGAATGGCTGCAATGTAAAAGAAAGAAAGGGGGAAAAAAAATTTCCCCTCCCCCCGTCCAGGCTGTGCGGGTGGAAGGGGGGACACCCACCCTGCCCAGCCTGGATTTTTAAAGAAAATTTTTTTAGCCAAAGTTCCTGCTAGTGCAGGGTTAGGGTTAGGGTTCGGTTCCCCCAGAAGGGTTTCCCTGGAAGGCCTAGTCAAGCGCTGAAGCCAGCCAGCGCTGAAGCCGCCAGACGGCCATGCAGCCGCCGCCGCCCAGAGCGCAAAAGGTAGGTGATCTCTGGGTAGGGGGGTAGGGTGATCCCTGGGATGGGGGGGTGTTAAACCACCCCCCACCCCAGGGATCACCCTAGTACCTGCTGGTGCGGGCTTTGGGTTGTCACCGTCACCGCACGGCGGCGGCCCGGAGCCCGCACTAGCAGGGACTTCGGTTAAAAAATGTTTTTTTTAAAAATCCAGGCTGGGCAGGGTGGGTGGGTGGTGACCCCCCCCTTCCACCCATGCAGCCTGGACGGGGGAGGGAAAGTGTTTTGTTTTTTTCCCCCATTGATTTCAATGGTGACAGTTCCCCATTGAAATCAATGGAAACATATATACCGGTTCTAATCCGGTAAATTGGGGTTTTGGGAACTGGTATCCGGTAAAACCGGTATCCGTTTTTTTGGGTGAAGTCCCACCCCTAGTAGGCATGCAAGCCTTGGTTCTCTCAGGTCCTTGCCCACTCTGGGGCTTACAGGAAGGACCAACTAACACCTTTGTTTCCATGCCCAGAGTCCAGGGCTCTATGCTCTATAGAGTCCCATAAGTCCCTGGCCCCAACCAGGCTCCAATGGGGAACTTAGCTGGTTTCTTCCTCAAGGGGTCTCCGATTCAGTCCCGGCTTACCAGCCCACAGAAATTAAGACAAAAGCCCCCCAGCTGGCCTATTAGAGTCCAGGCAGCTCGTGCTGCCTCTCACAATCTTCTCAGTCTCTGTTCCCAGTGTCCAGGGATCACCGTCCCACACTGGCAGATCCTCTCAGGGCGTTCAGGATCCCTTGGGTCCTTGCCAGTACTCACAGGTTCTCTCCAGTCTGTTCCCAGTGTCCAGGGATCACCGTCCCACACTGGCAGATCCTTTCTGGCATCCAGGATCCCTCAGGTCCACGCCAGCACTCCCAGGCTCTCCTGTCTGTCCCCAGTGTCCAAGGCTTCCACACTGGCAGACACCTCCAGGTGTCCAGGATCCCTCAAGTCCAAAAGGATTTATTTGGTGACAAAGTAGTTTGTTGATTAAGATCACTTTAAAAAAAATACTTGCTTTGATGATTTTGCATGTAGTCTTGTGTGGTTTTAGTGTTTTTGAAGTAGGAAATAGATGCTTTGGTGTTAGCCATTTTGAATTTTGTTCTCCACCTCCGGTCTACTTGGAATTTGAGATCTTTGGGATTTTTCCATGTATTTTTTTTTGCTTATTCACTGGTTTGGGAGCTTTCAGCTTGTAGGAAAGAATAAGGATGTTGAAAGTGGCAATGCTATATCAGAGGTGGGGAACCTTTTCCCTCCCAGGGACCAACTGAAAAATTAGTGCAAGAACTTCCTGCCTTCCTCCATCTTGGTAAGACTGGAAATTCCCCCCTTCCCCAGCCCCTGATCCCTAATTGTCTGCTTTCCAATTTGTGGGGGGGGGAAGAGGGGAAATTTCATATTAATTTAAAAATTCAGGCGGGGCCAAGTTGGCCCCACCTATTGTTGGATTGGTCCCACCTACCGTTGGCTCAGCCCACTGTTGACCCCACCTACCGCTTCACCAGCCTTAGAACCCACCAGCCGCCACTGGGCTCGCTAGAAGGGCGGTGACACTGCCACATAGGTGTTAGGTTTGGCCCCCATCCCTGGGTTTGACTCCACCCCTGTATATGGCCTGGCATTGACTCCAGCTCCCTCTGGGAAATGGAAAAGTCTACACCACATAGCCCCCTCCCGGGGCACCTATTGTTATCAAGTTTTGGATCTCTACTTTTTTTTGGCCTTCTGTCCCTCCATCAAATTTAGTTGAAACTAGCCTATGCAATCAAAAGTTATAGAGGGGGGGAGGGGTTACATACGTGCATGCACACGTGTGCGCGCGTGCACACACACACACACACACACACGGACTGAAATGAATAGTAAAAATTTTATTTCCGAGTATTTCCGAGTTTCTGAGGACTGGCTCCGAGTGTTCGGCCACTCCTCAGAAACTCAGACACATACTCACTACTCAGTACTCGATAAAATACTCAGTAAAATAAAACCAAATATTTTCCAAGTACCGAGTCACCTTATATAGGGGCAGGAAAAGCCTTGTATGTTCGTCCGAGCACTGGACCAAGTACCGAGCCAGGCCGATTCCTCAGTTGTTTGGTAAAACTGAGTCTAATTTTGAGATACTCAGTAAAACCCAAGACATTTTGAATACCATGTTTCAGCACTCTCTCTCTCTCTTACACACACACACACACACACATACAGGGACAGAGGGATTGAATTCCATAGGAAAAATGATTAGGCATAATAATAAAAAATAGTAATGATGCTTTTCTGTGTGCAAGACATAGTCCTCAAAAGCAGAACACGTCCTTCCCACTTCATTCCTCCCTCTCGGCACAGGGACAGAAGGGATGGCCTGCAGTACAACCTATGAGACTGTGCTGGGTAAGGGGGTAAGAATGTGGTAGCTCCCCAAGTAATTTGCATGCTCTGGGGAGGGGTGGGGGGAATCGAGGGTCCTAGCCAGTCTCCTACTACTTGTCTTCACCAGAAATGGATTTCTAGATGGGTGGGAGGCACAGCTGGCATAAAGCATAGCACCGTGCACGCAGAAGCACTGATGGCTAGAGTGTCAATGGTGGGACAGCTCAGAAGTCAGTCTGATTATTCTAGGGAGAGCCCCTACATCCAGTCCACACTGGCTCATTTACCTTCTGCCCAACTGCTTTCCCTGAAGTGCAGCCTGAAATCTATGGTTTTGGAGCTAGATGTCCTGAATTTTCAATCTCATTTCAATGCTATTTGTTTACAGTGTTATAAATACATAACACGAGAGAGAATATATAGGATCAGACAATGGACTCTGCTGATGCATCAAAGGACTTTTTTCTCGGGAGTGTGTGGGACACCTCTTCTTAGCTCCTGAGTGCAGAGATTTTTCCAGTGAGATGGAGACAAAGTAGTTCAGACAATATCTGTTGATGAGAGTATGCACTCCATTATGACTTATTGTGCATGTCTCTGAAGCAACCAAAACTGCCCCTCTCAGAGATGGGATGCTGGTCTATATGAACCACTGATCTGGCTGAGTACGGCACTTTTAATGTTCTTATCAACTTTGTCATCTGTCTGTTTTTAGAGTAGACAATAATAGTGTGGTACCTAAGGGCCTGGGCTTTTCAGATTTCCATGACAGTCTAGTGCTTTCCTATAAAGGGCATTTACATAGGCAAACACCATTAAAAGAGCTTCCCGTGCTCACCATAGGAGACAATACAGGAATATTATTGCAACAGTTTTAGTAACTTACAGAGAGTGAAATGCAACTCAGGAAATTGAAAGCATAGTAATAAATATAGTCCTCTGGGACCTGCTGCTTTTCTCTGTCCCTCCCCCATCATTTTTGTTTAACAGTGCAGCTGTTGATGAAAGGGGAAGAGGACTAGGCAGGAATTTGAATGGAGTGCACAGCTCTACCATGATGATATTGCCGCCCCCCACACGCTGGCCACCGGAAGTGCCTGGGGGCACTTAAGGAGAGGGCCGGCGACAGCGTCAGACTTACCATCAGGGGCTTGCTTCCCCGCTGCTGCGACTGCTTCTGGCATCCCTCCTGCTGCTCCCGTTGCTGAGGGGCCCATGTTTCCACCGGGGGGAAAAAGGAGAACAGGTGAGGGGGATCTGGACTTCTGGCAACCCCGCCTCCCCCGCCCCCCCCACACTGGCCACCGGAAGTGCCTGGGGGCACTTAAGGAGAGGGCCGGCGGCTGCGCCACAGGCCGCTAGCTGCTGGCTACGAGCCGAAGGGCCGCGGCCAAAGGGTGTGGCCCTTCGGGGCCCGGAGGGGAGAAATCCATGCTGGAATGAGGTTGGGGGGGATATGTTCAGGGGTTTGTTGGGTGGAAGGGATAAGCGGCAGGGGTTAAATATTGGTGGGAGTGAGGATGTGGGAGGTAGTGGGAGGGAGTGCAGGATGTTGTTGATAGAGGATAGAGGGGAGTTATGTATTGGGGGTGTGTCATGGGTGGGTTTGTGGAAAGTGATAAGTGATGGAGAGGAGGGGGAAGAGGGGGAATTATTTAGCATTGCCGATGTAGGTTTGGTGGGGCCACCTCCCCCTGGTGAGAGGAGGGTGGAGGTGGTCAGGTCTCCCCTGGTGGCAGCAGGGGAGGAGTTGGTTGCTGGTGGGACCTTCCCTGTTTTTGTAGGGGAGGTTATAGAGTGGGATATAGGCTAAGCGCAAGGGAATGTGATTGTTGAGGGAGGGATACTGTTTTGTTTCTTTTTTGGTAAATTGTATATTATGTTAGCTGATGTGATAGTTGTTTTTGGGGTCCCTGCGTGGATAACCCATGACACATGTATTGTATATTTTGCAAGCCGCCTCGAGTCCTACGGGAGAGAGGCGGGGTATAAATTAAAAATGATTGATTGATTGATTGATTGGATAAGAAGGCAATGTTTATAGTTAGGAGGGAACAGATGGTTTGAAAACGATAGCATCAGACAAAAATGCCTTTTGCTGATTGTTACCAGGATGGCTGTGGTCTGTGACATTAACTGCAGGGAGGAAAACAATGGCTTTTATGGTGTGGTTTGGCTCATTTTTCTCTTGGACACCTGGAAACCTCTAACAGCTCTAAACTGTGCAGCCCTGGTGGAAGATTTGAGCTGGTTGGGTTAATAAAGGGGAGGATGAGGGAAGAGGGGTCATTCTGATGTTTCTCTCAATGAAATTAGCACTGACCATTCTCTTTCAAAATAAGCCAATTTCCATTGACTAAAATGCAGGTTAGTCCACATAACTGATTAAAGCCATTAGGCAGCCAGGGAAAGGATCAGGTTCGATTTGCTAGCTGGGTTATCAGACACTCATTCAGCAGCAGAATCTGTGTGACAAACATAGCCTCCTATGAAGCCTTGTGGTCTCACTAATCCTGTTATGATTGAAGTCATTTACAAGAAGTGAGGCTTCAGCTGCAGTCAGCAATGATGCTATTTTCAACAGCCAGTCAAAAAACCCCAACAACACCCTTCCCCCAGAGCAATCCATTGACCGTATCTAGCCATCAATACTGCTGCTCAATGCTCATCCAGCCCCTATTTATTTCGCTATAGAATTATTTATTCACCTCCTGAACATTCTACTTTGGATTCAGCACCATTCTTTTGTGTGTTCCAATGTCACATGGCTATTCACCCCCTGCATCTCTTCCCCCCCCCCCCACACAGTATGCTAAGCTAGTCCTTTATTCAGTCATCATGCAGTTATCCCTCAGGCAAACTCTGCTTTACAACAATTTACTTTTGATTCTATCCTTTGTATTCACTTCAGCTGTAAAACAACCCAGAAGCTGTTGAAGGCATTTGTTGTAAATTTCCAGGGTGTTTCTCTTTTGTCATTGAAGTGGCCAACGGATTGTTCTCCAATGACCTTATCGTGACCCCAGAGACACCAACCAAATGCCTGGCACAGCAAATATTCACCCAACGGATTGTTCTCCAATGACCTTATCGTGACCCCAGAGACATCAACCAAATGCCTGGCACAGCAAATATTCACCCAACGGATTGTTCTCCAATGACCTTATCGTGACCCCAGAGACATCAACCAAATGCCTGGCACAGCAAATATTCACCCACATGGCTTTCTGCTGGAGCTTCGAACTGGATATCTGACGTGAATACTGAATTAGACAAATTCCACTATTCCAGGAGTTTCCAAACTCAAGAGCTCGGTATGAAAATTCTCATATGTCCAAGAGCCACAAGGCACACACACACATGTACATACACACATGTATGTGCAAATGCACACACATATGCATTTGCACGCACGCACACACGCACACACACACACTGCCTCCAATCCATCCAGCTGTGAATGGGGTAGCTGATTCATTGGGTTGGGGAGGTAAAAGGCAGTCAGATGTGATGCTGGCCACATCACTCTCTTGTAGGGTGGTCAGATATGAAATACACTTATGAAATACAGGCTGTAGGGCTGCATTGATTCCAACACACTGTTATGCTAATAATGACATTTTTGCAACCTGTATTTCTCATGTGTCCTCTAAAATTTGCATATCTGGCCACCATACTTCCTTGTGCACTGTAGGTCAGAAAAACCAATGTACCTTAACCACAGCAGCCTGATAGGCTGCATGGCTCAGGAGGGCCTTTGACAAAGACACGTTCAGATACTTGTACGTTAGAACAAATACGTTAATTATCTTCACGAATACAAAAAGGCATATCAATTTCAGGCCTGCCTTCTGCACAACAGCTGTTCTACGGTATAGCAGCTATGTCATTGGTCATTTGATCCTGTTGCATGGTAGGAACTCTGGGGAAAGGGAAAAGCGAAGTATTAATGGACACTGATGGGCTCTGTTAATAAAACAAAGCAGTAAACCCAGGAAGTTGCGACTTTGGACTTGTCATCCCCAAATGCTTGTACTGAGCACCTTGGTAAACACCCTGTTTCATCCGTCTGTCTGCACTAGCTGTTCTGAAACAAGTGGGAGGATGCTTAGGGAACTCTGGAAAAAGCTGCTTTATGGATCAAGGGCAGTTGCTCTGGTACCGGGCCTAGCTTTAACTATTTTACTCTGCCAGACAACATAAAGTTTGTGGTGCCCTCACCTTGGCAGTGCACATCCCAGCCTGAGACTTGTGCTGTGGGTGAGTGGGGCACACCTGCCACTGTCCTCAACAGATCAGCAGAGAAGAGAAGCCACCTGAATCTGATAGTTGCCACTTGCTTGATGTGTCATTATTAGCATTTACATAACAGTGTGTTAAACTTTGTTCTGTGCGTCTTTTTCTTCCATCCCAAAAGCCACAAGCATTGATGTCACACTCACACGCCTTTATTGCCTGGATTGCAATGAAAAGCAGAACAACTACGCCATGCACAGCCATGAATCACTGTTGCCTACTCTGTGTTTGCCTCCGAGTGGCCAAGGTTGCATAAAAAGTGGATGAGAGTGGATTTCTTTTATTCTCTGCAGCTACTTGAAATGACGCAATTACTAAAATGGGCTTGTTTTGTGCTAAATAGAATCCTTTGGCAAAAGCGCTCTTCTGAAAGGTGGGCACCTTCCCTCTGGACACTGATGTGGATACAGAGGAGCTTTAAAAAAAAAATAAATAAATAGAGGTAAGCAGGTACAGGCTTTATGTCACCGTCATGGCTATTATTGGATTATTTTGCATTTTTCCAAGCATGTCACCATGGATTTACAGTTTCCTGTTACAGGAGTATTAATCAGAAGCCCTTTTATTCTCCAGCGCTTCTCTCACTTTTGCTTTTTAACTTTTAACAAAAAGGCCACTGAACAAAATCGATGCCTAATTTTAAAGGATGAAGGACTGGGCCATCCCGGAAGTCCCTCCCCTTGATCCCAGAACCAGAGGGGTGTGAGTATTCAAGTGGAACGGTGAAGCTGCCCTGCCAGACTTCATGACTCCACCCACCCACCCAGGATTACCCGGGCTGGGAAAGGCTCTTCATGCCACCTCTTTCCAATGTGGTCACACCCTTTTCTGAGGGCTGTGATGTCATGATGCTCAGAAAAGAGGCATGATCACATCACAAAGGGCAAGGACTTCCATACCTCTCAAGTGTCCCAGATTTTCTGGAGTTTGTCCCTGATTTAATACCTCTTTTGTTCTCATTACCCATGGTCATGGAACTGTTGTAAAGTCCCCAATTAGAAAGGGGAGAGGAAGAGCAATTTGCAAACCATCAATGGGGCCAATGAGTTGGATTCTCCAGTCTGAAAGATCCAAACAGGTTTCTCCAGGCAACTCACGCAGCCCTTACTATGTTATAGAGAAGGAACTCTCTATTGTTCTCTCCTTAATTATTCTTCTCCGTTCAGTCGTTAGAATTTTTTTAACTCTGTTTTGGAGCATCAGAGTTAAACTATAACTTCTAATCATTTCTCTTGAAAAAACATCAGGAGGTCAACAGTTCAAACTGGAACCTTGTAAGGGGCTGATGTGATGTTGTGATTTATTTAATTAAGTTTCCTTTCTTAAACAACAACAAAATTTTAGACCAGCTTCTCTGTTAGGGTATAGCCCAGCACTTGCCCATGAGAGAATCCACATAGCATTTCGTCTGTCAGAGAATCCACACAGGAGGAGAAATGGCTGGAGCAGGGCAAAAGATTTACTGGCAGAAGGAGGACTGTGTAAACTGTACAACTCACATAGCATGGGGGTGTGGATGCAAAGTAGTTAAGGGAAGTGCTGTGTTAGAGATTGGACATAAAGATTGGCAGAGCAAGGGTTTAAATCAGGGGCATAGCATCCATTGAGCAAACCTGGCACAAAGTAGGGGGCCGCTAGGACCTAGGGGCTGCTGCCTGGCCCCTCCGCAGGGGTAGCCCCACGCCTGGGCTGGGCTGGAGGAGGCCAGGGTGCAGGGCAACCCCACATCATGGGGGAGTCCCCATCCCTCACCTGCCTCTGCCTGCTAGTAGCTCTGCAGCAGCAGCTGCAGCAGCTGCAGCAGGAGCAGGACACCCATCGGACTGGGAGATAAAGCTGTTTGTAAACAAACTCCTTCCCATGTGAGTGAACAGAAGGTTGTTGCCGTGCAAAGAAGGTTCTTCGAGATGGCTCCTAACATTCTCACAACAGGGTTGTGCATGCTCACTCTATTCAAATAATACACCATGTGATGGTCTCAAGCTCCTCTAGTATAAAAAGTACTCTCCCCCTCAGAATGACAGTTCATTCCAACCCTTTCTAGGAATATAAAATAAAAAAATTTCATGCGGGGTTGAAAGGGTGGATGTTGTGAGAATGTTAGGAAACATCTGGAAGAACCTTGTTTACAAGGCAGCAACCTTCTGTTCTTTGAATGGCTCCTCACAGACCCTTTTTACACAGCTCCACCGGGTGGGAGGTTCATGGGCATGCTGGTGCACGGGCAGGGCATGCACATGGCCGCACATGCATCCCCACTCGCTCTCCACTCATCCGCAACCATGGTGCAACCGCCGTTTTCCCTAGTTGCTCCGTGCATGGGGATGAGTGGGGGGGGGCTGAGGGGTGAGTGGGGATGCGTGTTAGGTGGACGCATGCACCCCTACTCACCGCAGGTACCGCATTGTTCACACAAGGCTCCCCCACTCATGAACATGCAGAACATGCAGAAATTTGCATGTTCATGGCTGGGAGAGGTCCATGTAAAAAGGGCCACATTCTCACAACTGTCTTACTTATACTATCTTAGGTAGGAGTTTAGGATGTAAAGCAATATCTATTCTAGCTTGGAAAATCTGCAAATATGGTTCTGACATTATTATGGCTGCTATTTCCTTAAATCTTCTTAATTAAGTTATTGCTAAAAGGAATACTATCTTTAAACCTCCACCCCATAACTAGTTCATTCGTACCCCCATATAATCAATTCATGCTGCCCCAGGGGCACAAATAAACTGGTTATGGGTGGGGGGGCAGAAATGGTTATGGGTGGGGGCAGCTTGAATTGATTATATGGGGGCGGGAGCGCAAATTAACTGGACACAAAGAGGGGGGCTCATTTGACTTAGGGTGATTTCAGACGTGACGGGGCGGATTCGCCGCATCACGAAATGAAATTTGAATTCCCCGCCGGGATGACCCTGTCATGCCATAACAGACGTGCCGGGGGATCCCAGCAGGAAATCGGGGAGGGGCCACGTGGCGCAACGTGCGGCCGCATGGCCCCGCCCCTTCCACGCTCCCCACTGCCCACCCTCTGGGGAGACGGGTGGGCGCCACGGCCAATGCCGCCGCTGCGCTCACCCGCTATGGCCACGGGCCGGAATCCCTGTGGGGATTCTGATCCGTGGCTGCTGTCCAAACGTGACGGTGGGGGTCACCATGGCGGGGAATCACATTCGCCATGCGACGACCTCTGGCCCCCTCACGCGGCGAATGTGATTCCCCGCCATGGTAACATCTGGGGGGAAACATCCGTTTCCCCAACAGACGTTACGTGGTCGCTGCCACCACAGGGGATTGACTGTGGTGGCCTTTGACCACATAACATCTGAAATCACCCTTCTTGGCCAGGGGCCCATTCCACCCTAGCTACGCCCCTGGTTTAAGTCTGTCTTATGAGAGAGGTTATTGCATGGATATGAAAACCCTTAAATTTAAAGTTTTTTTGTCAGCCCAGTCTCATAGTTAAGCAATGAACTATTTTAAATTTGCATAAATATACACTATATGCACATTTTATGCAAATCATGCTCCTCTTTGTCCTGCATGTTAACTGGGACATAGGGTGATTTCAGAAGTGACACGTTCCAATTCACCACAGTGAATCCCACCCCGATGTGAGCAGATTCACCGCGGGCTGTGGTGACATGTGCGGCCCCAACAGAAGTTACAGGATCGTGTCCACCGCCCGGGGGCAATCAGAGAGAACATGGGCCGGGGGAACACAACAGACATGCAGTGGAGACGTGGACCATGGTTCGAGCCCCAGAATACACCGCGGCTGGGGTAAATTCCTTCCACCACGGCTACGGATTTCTGTTCAGAATTTACTTTTCATTCACCCCATCCATGGTGACCATTCACCACACTTCTGGACCTCCTCCCGCCCCAACCTCACGAAGCGTGGTTAGCTTCACCCTGGCCCGCGTTTGACTGTGGTGAACATCAGGATGCGAGCAAACAGACATGCACGGCGCTTTCACCACCCCCCACGTTTGACTGAGGTTGACTGTGGGGGACATTCACCACATCACTTCTGAAATCACCTATAGTCACCCTGAGTCTTCAGAGAAGGGTGGGATGGAAATGTAAATTAAATTTAGATTAAATAAATAAATAAGCTGTTGACAGTCACTTCCCTAATTTCAGAGTTCAGGGGTTGAGAGGTCCTAGTACTTCCTATACCCTATTCTGAATGTCATAACATCACAGTGCTTGAAAAGGTCAGAAAGGTGAAGGGAAGCCCCTTCACCCTCGCCCCTTTCAAATATGGCCCAGGCCTCTCCCCAAAGGACTCAAAAGGACAATGTCAGTCTTAGAATTTGCAGAGCTCAGAGAAAAGAGAGAACACAGGGTCCTTGGGGAGGTCCCACTCCTTCCCCTGTAGCCCTGCCCCCTTGTGGGCACTCTCGACAGGGCCTTAGAAGGGAGTGGGGGTCATGCACCCTGCCCTAGTGAAACCAGGGGCTACTGCAGGTCCCCTGGAAGCAGGGGAAATAGCGGGGCTCAAGGTGGTCACGCCAGATAGCCCTTTGGTAAGCACTAAGCAGGGCTAGTGTGAGGATATTTGCAACCCTAAGTGGCCTCAGGCAGCCACCCCCTTCCCCCACCATGAAGCTTGGTGATGGCTGGATCGGGGTGGGAGTGGGAGAAGCAGTGGCAACAGCTGGAGGGGGCGGGAGAGGTGCCCCCTTCAACTTGCCACCACAGGTGGCCCTTTCCCAATCCAGTGCGGAGTTTACTGGCAGTGGCAGCAGGATCGAGGGCAGGGGACATGGCAGCAGAAGCTGGATCAGGGGTGGAACCACCTAAGGGACACCTCTTCAACCCCCGTCCAGCTTCTGCCTCCTCTCCTGCCCTTGCTCCTGCTGCCGCTGCTACAGAACTCTGCACTGGATCACGGAAGGGTCACCTCTTCCACCACCCTTGTGGTGGCAGGGCAGTTAGATGGAGGGCGAGAGAGCTGCTCCCTTCAACCTGCTTCCCCAGGTGGCTGCCAGAGTGCCTAAAGGTAGCACCAGTCCTGGTGGTAAGGGCGGCCTTCAGAAGGAAGGGGGCGGACAGGCAGGAGCCAGGGGGGTACAACTGCACCCCTTTGCATCCCCTTCCAATGCCCATGCCACCAACCCTTCTTCCCGTCTCTACTTTGCCAGCCCTTGCTCAGGGCCAGACTTGCCTACTCCCAGGACCCACTTCAAGGACTCCGAAGTGTGCATCTGTGCAGGTGCAGCCCAGCTAAACAGGAGGTGGCACCAAGCAGGAGTATCAATGCTGCCCACATCCCCGTCTTATTCCTTCAGCCCCTTCCCACCCTGACTCTGATGCTGGCTGCTGCTTCTCCCCCCTTCACACTCTGGGTGATTTCAGATGTTATGTCATCCCAATTCGTCCCAGTGAATCCCCGGCGGGGGTGAATGAAATAACCACCCCCCGTGGTAAAAAAATGGCCCAAATAGACATGCCGGCTGATCCCGGTGGGGAATCGGGGAGGGGGCGGGGCCGCATGGTGTAACATGCGCCCGCACGGCCCCACCCCCCCACGTTCCCCCACCGCCCGGCCTCTGGGGAGACAGGCGGGCGCCGCAGCGCCCAGCCGCTTTGACCACGGCCCGGAATCCCGCCAGAGATTCTGGGCTGTGATCACCAGCCAGATGTTACTTTTTATTGCTTCCCACCGGGAATCACTTTGACCACGCTTTCTGAGCTCGTCCCGCGGGAAGCCCGGGAAGCGTGGTTGAAATTGACCCCATGTGGAAATCGGCCGTGGTGAACATCTGGCAGCCGCCAAACAGATGTTCTGGGCACTTTGGCCCCACAGCTAAATTGACCGTGTTTCACTGTGGTTGACTGTGATCTCGTAATGTCTGAAAATACCCTCTGTGTCTCAGTCAGGGTGCGGTCGGAGAGAATTGCTGCATGTGTAGGACCTAGTGGGCAGGCTAGGTTTGGCTCAGGAAAGGGAAGCAAGTTCTTGAATGTGAAATGGGGATTTTGTTATTTAAACCAGGGGTGGGAAACCTTTGGCCTATGGGCCAAATTTGGCCCATGGCTGGATTTTATTTGGCCCCTTTCTAATTTCTGAATCTGGCCCATGAAGCCAGTCCCTACACAAAAGCACTGAAAGAGTGAGCTCAGGGGAAGGGAGCAGAGCTGAAGGCATGGACACAAGGATGGGGGATGGATCTGTGGCCAAACTGTAGCTCAGGAGTTGCATGCAGCTCTCAGGTATTCAAGTGCAGCTCTGGGACAGGGCTTGTCCCAGGCTCTGTGCTGCCTTAATGGTCCTGTCTTATCTCAACAGGCAAAGCACCAGCTTCGCCAGCCAATCATGAATCAGGAGAGGTGGTAAGGGAGTGAGGTTCAGACCAGGAGATCCTTCAAAAGAGCATGGGTGCATGCGAGTGCATCTGTCTTGTGGCTCTTGGCCATATAGCTTGGGCTTTACATGTCTAAAGCAGGGGCGGCTGGTGGGTTTTGATGTTGGAGGGGCACTGGGGCAGTAAGGCCGGGCCGGCGGACCTAGGCACAGAGCCAGGGGGATGGTAGGCAGACCCAGGGGGACAGTAGGCCAGTGGCATGGCATAACCCAACAGCAAGGAGTTCCCAAGGTTAACATCGGATGGAAGAAAACACAGTCTACATGCACATCAAGCTTAAAATAAATAAGTTGTAAACCCAAAACACAGGGAAACACCCAAAACACTGGCAAAACACTGGCATAACCCAGCAGCAAGGAGTTCCCAGGGTTAACATCAGATGGAAGAAAACACAGTCTACATGCACATCAAGCTTAAAATAAGTCCACCCAACATTTACTCACCCCCCCCTTCCCCAGTGTCTCGTCTCCCCAGGTTAGGGGTCTGGGATGGAAGGGGGGGAGGGTGTGCGCCCCCAGGTGCCCTCAGACAAGGACTGCCTCTGGTCTAAAGGACCCACCGCCTCCTCCCTTTTGTTGTGTTGCATCCCCTCAGGTCAGCCCCCACAGAACTTGCCCCCTTGCAAGTTCCATCACTGCACCAGGTCTAGACACTGCAGGCACACAGAAAGGCATTCTCAGTGGCAGCTCTACAGTTTTGGTACTCCCTTCTCCTGGACACTGGCCAAGTCTGAGCATTTTTTGGAGGCAGTGTAAGACCTAATTATTTGGCCAGACTTTTAGTGGGCGGTGATAGGGTTTGAGGGTACTGGTGGGAGTAGGGTGGACATACCTCCCCTTTAAAAGAGGAGGTGTGGCCATATTTATACAAAATACATGGTGCAGGACTGCATTGGTTCCAGTACAGTCATGTATTTTTCATAAGTGTCGTCTTTTAAAGGGGAGGTATGGCCACCCTAGATGGGAGTGGTTTTAAGCATGGGTTTTGGTTGTTTGTTTTTTGGTAGAGTTTTATATTTTTACTGATACATGGCTCTTGGAATTGGTAACTTTTGGCCACCCCAACATAGATCCATGATGTGGACCTTCCCCATCCTTCCTCATTCCACACCCCTTAATCACTCCCAACTCTCAAGGAGCTTGTACTAATTTTCAAAGGGGCCTGCAGAAGGGGAAAAGTCTCTCCTCCTCCTCCTCCACCACCCAATTTAAACAAAGCACCCTACCAACAGCTCTTCAGAAGCCTCATGCTGGGTTGCTGTTCTTCTGTGGCCAGACTTAATTACCCTTAATTAAGTCTGGCCACAGAAGAACAGCAACCCAGCATTTAATTTAATCTAATTTAATTTAATCTTCACCCTTGCACAGTCCCTTCTTAGGAATGCCTGAATCTCATTACAAATTATGAAGATTAAATTGTTATTATTCAATTGCATAAGGCAATAAAAGCTGTAGGAGTTCAGCAAGCCACACACCTTGAGGTCCCTGGTTTCTGCAGAAGTGTAGGTAGGTAGGTTGTCTGGCAGGAAGCCCAAAGTACAACTAAGTGTGGACCTTTATCGCCTAAGTGTGCAAGCCCCAACCAGAAGCTCATAGCAGTCTCTTCAGAGCTGAGCTCCAGACAGAGCTGAAAAGGGTACTTAATTTAGTCCCCATGGGTAATACATTTCCGGGTATCGCGTTGGGTACCCGACAGTAGTGCTGAGACAAGAGCAAGTATTTACCATCTGGAAATGCCTCCCTTTCAGGTGAGGTTGTAAATGTTCATCAATATTTCCTCATTATTCATTGATTCCATGCTTCCACTATTGTTGATATCGGCACCTGTAAATTTCCATAATTTTTGTCTGTTTCCACCATTTACCATCAATTTCCTGTATTTTTATCAATTTATAGCACTTTCCATCATTTTTGGCAGTTTTACATCAATTTCCAGTATTTCCCCATCAATTTTATGTTACTTAGCTGGTATATAGACCATAATGTTGGTAGTTCAGTTCATTTTGTGTTAGAATAGCACACTGATGACTACACGCTACCGAAGGAACTATCAGAAGTACCGAACAATTGTGATTCCCAAATACAAACTAGCGAAAAATAGCACAAAGCCGATAAGTTTCCTCATTGCATGAATGAAGGTGAATGACCTGTTTCCGATGGAAACAGCATTCACTGCGATTGCTCATTTCAGACCTACCAGACAGGTACCAGACTACTTACTGATTGGGTACCCAGATACCCCAAAAGTCATTAATTCTTTATCAATTGCTGTTGCCGATTTTCTTATTACTGTGATCCGTATATTGGGTCGGAAAATGGAAAAATCAGGATGGAAATAAAAAATATCAGGACCAGAGTTAATTTTCCGAGACTGGAAGTCCATTTCCCAGAATGGAAAACTGATAAATAAGAGTCGGAAGTCAATAAATCAACAAAAAAGTCCCAAAATTAGTACTGGAAGTCAACATTCTGGGACATTGGGTACCTGAAGCGAGTCGCAATTGGGTACCAATCAGTATCCAATGTCGTCAGGTCATTTCGGTACTGAAAATCCAACAGGTATACCCTTTTTGCAGATACCCTCTTTCAGCTCTAACCCCAGGCCATCTTTCAGAAAGGCAGCTGGTTTCAACTCAAGTCTCACAAGCAGGGAAGAAGTTGATACTTCCCTTGGTGAGCAGCCAGTGCTTAATACATCTCATGGTCAAAAATAGGGATGCGAGAACGCGGTTCGGAAGTTCGGAGTTTGGCCCGAACTCGGTCTTTTCGGATGACTAAACCCGAACCCCAACGGGAACATACCGAACAAACCGAATACTGAACGGCGAAATGGCCGAACAGTTTGGTCAGTTCGGATCATGTTCGGGTGAGTTCGTGTGGCAAAAAAAGGTTCACTGGAAGGTCAAACATGACAGGGAGGTGTAGTCAGTCACTGAGGAGCAGAATTCCAGGCACCAGGGGTGGAGAGGCTTGCAAGAAACGAAACTAATTATCTGCCTCCCCCCTTCCCAACACCTTCTGAGCTAGTCACTGTTCCTGAACAGCAGGCGTTGAGTAGGATTTTTAGATTGCTTT
>QEPC01001501.1:786658-810016 GCA_003113815.1 Sphenodon punctatus
GGGGGGGCTGTCATTCTGTAGCATCCAGAAGCAGCCATTGCAGTCCAAAGAACCATCATCAACTTCTTGAGCTCCTCTAGTATAAAAGGCAGCAGCTGCTGCTGTCCACTGCCAGACAGCCTCTCTCTCTCTCTCTCTCTCTCTCTAGCATCCGACACATTTCCATTCAACTCTTTCTAGAGATATGAGACAAGTCCATGTGGGGATGGAACACAGAGTGACGTGATGAGAATGATGAGAGCCAGCGCAAAGAACCTTTTTTTTATGAGAAAGCGATCTGCTGCTCATGCCCAAGCAACTGCCCAGCCCACAACCATGGAATACCTGTCCTGATGGCCTCAAACTCCTCTCTAGGCTAAAAAGTACTCTCCCCTTTCAGAGTGACAGTTCCCCCCAACCCTTTCTAGGGATATGAGACAAGTCCATGCGGGGAAGGAACACAGGAGCGAAGAACCTTTTTTTTATGAGGTAGCAACCTGCTGCTCGTGGAGAGAGAGAGAAAGTCTCCCCATTGATAGAAGGAGAGAGACAGGCATGTTCCCACCCATGCCGTCACCTGTAGTACATGACCAGAGAGAGAGAGAAGGAGAGAGAGATAGGCTCCCTGCTGCTAGAACGAGAGAGATGGGGGGGAGGGGGAGAGGTGCATCCAACTCAAGCTGCCACCTGCCAGAACCAGCGAGAGAACTCATCTGTGCTCATGCTCAATGCCCACGTCTAGCAGCAAACCTACCAGAATGAGATGGAAATAAGTTATAACACACAACATAATTATGTGCCTGCCTGTGTACCTCCCTGTACCTGCTACCACCTATTTGCAATGATGGAATGAAGTGTGCCCAATCAAGCACTAATTCTAGGGACATCATTCAGCTCCCATAGGATGTAATTCCACTGTACCTGAAACAGTCATGCCAGTCCCAGGAACCATCATCAAGATTCTGGGACCATCATTCCAGTCATGGAGGCGCTGTCATTCCACTGCATACAGCAGTCACTCCAGTCCCAAGAACCATCATCTCGGTGCTGCTGCTGCTCGTGCCTGACTGTCCCATGGCCACCGGCACCCACCCGCCAGTCTGCCCTCCCCCGCCAGCCTACTCATCCACAGCCACCTGCTGATGCCCGCTGCGGCTGCTAAAAGAACTGCTCTGCCCACCAGCATCCGCTGCCTGCTGCCAAAGAGCCTCTCTCTCTTTCTCTCTGGCACCCCCTCACAGAAAATATTCCTGGCTTGCTGCTCTACCTAGGGCACTTTCTACGAGCTGAACACACCTCTCCACTTGAGGGCTTCAAAGGGACCAACCGACAAACGTAACCAAGTATTAAATATCACAACTCAGCTTCCCAAGGCTGCCCCCCATGCGGCAATCTCTCTGTGAGAGCCCACTTATGCCTCTGCCAGACTGCCACAGCCTCTCTCTCTCTCTGGCACACCTAAACAAACACAAGCCCTGCCCCTCCTGGGGAACTGTCTGCAAGTTGAGACCCTGCTGGCACATCTTGGGGCTAATATGCTACATGTGCTGCTGCTGTTAGGTAGGGATCTGACAAGCTGTATATACAATGAGATTCTGCCCCCTGCCAGAAGAAGCACAGAGGGATAAAAGATTGGACAGGACAAACTCAGCTGGTAACAAATATAACTTTTATAAAAACATTTGAAAAAACATTTTAACTCTGAACAAAACAAACATTAACATTATAAAAAGACATTGAGAAATAATGTAGGGGTCTGTGGGCCTGTCCCCCGGAACGTGGGGGAAAGTGGAAAATGGTGCATGGGACTGAGGTGTGGGTACATCATCCACCTCTGCCCCATGTCACCTTGCAACATCCAGGGCCCCCACCATGGACGCCTTCCATGCCACCAGAGACTGGCAGAACAATTCCAGGGTGTCCTTTTCAGTCCTGAGGTACTCCCTGTATGCCTCAGCCTGGTGTTCCCTGATTTGGAGCTCCTCAAATCGCTCCACCAGCCTGGTCTCCACATTTCGGTTGTGGGCCTTGAAGCCCAAAATATATTTTTTTGCAGGTCTCTGCAGTGAAGCCCAAAATGCCCTCACTTCAGGGGTCTCCTCTTGCCAGGGGGCTGGAGAATCCTCGGAGGAGCTGGAGGGGGAAGGACTGGGACGGCGCCTCTTCTGGTGTGCCTTCCTCCCTTCCTCCGCCCAATGTTCCTCCCTGCTCCTGCCAGTCCGAGATGCTGTGTCACCTCGATAAGGTGGACGGTCTCAGTATGGGCAATCAGCCACAACGTGGTCCCCTGCATCCCCCTTTTGATTATTTTGTTGCAGATCTAAATAACATAAAAAGATAGGAACATAAGAAGTGTCATACTGTGCCAGACCAATGGTCTATCAAGACCTGCCTGCATTCTGTCACCACAAGTGGGTGGCTGGCCAATCTCTCTCTCCGCGGGGAACTTCCTAACAGGTCATAGGGCAATCCATTCCCTGTTGTTCCAGCCCCCGTGCCTTACCTTGCATTCTGTGAATCCGCCTTTCAGGGTATGGAAATATTTCTATACCATGGACCTTGTTGGCCTGGTTTGGCCCTGAGACGTCCCCTTGATGGGCCTGGACCATCGTCATCATCACCTGCTCTGAAACACGAACACATAAACACCTACATAATAATATCATGCATTCATGGTGATGCCTCTAATCCTTCCCAGACCAATATCTATTCTCCCACACCAAGTGGATGGATGGTGCTGCAGTGATGCCTACTCGTCTCTTTCCCTTTCTCTCATGTACACCACCACCACCTGGGGTGCTGTAGTGTCTGCAAGTTGAGACTCTGGTGGCCGCTGCTGCTGCTGCTGCAAGAGACCCTCTCTGTCTCTCTGTGGCAGACCCAGAAATAAGGCACCAATCCTGCCCTTCCTGGGGTGCGGCTGTTTGTAAGTTGAGACCCTGGCTGGCACGTCTCTGGGTGGGTGCTGCTGCTGCGGCTCCTGCCTGACTGCTGAAAGAGCCCCCCCTCCCCTCTCTCTCTGGCAGACCCAGAATTAAGACACATGCAGATCCTGCCCCTCCGCTGTCACCCACTGATGCCCGCTGTTTGTGCCTGACTGCCCACCATTTAGAGCCGGCAAGCTCGCTCTAAAGGGTAGTATTCTTCTTTTCCTCAAAGTTATATGGAAGAATAAACAAAAATAAATTTTACAAACCTGGCAGCAATGGTTTGTAGTTCCAGAAAGCATTTGATAAGAGCTTCCACGCCTCTTGCAAACTTGTAGCCCTTGCAACTGGGCTTTTTAGTTTCTTTTTAACTAGTTTCCCCATTTTGTCATAGTCTCCCTTTTTAAAGTTAAATGCTACTGCTGTACTTTTGTTTGTCTTTCTCACTCCAGAAATTATGTCAAATGTGATCATATTATGATCACTATTGCCTAGTGGCTCTGCCACAGTTACTCCTTGCACCAGGTCCTGCATGTCACTCAGGACTATATCTAGAATAGCTCCTCCTCTCGTTGGTTCCAGAACCAGCTGTTCTAGGAAGCAGCCATTTAGGACATCCAGAAATTTGACCTCCACGTCCTGCCCCAAGGAAACATTCACCCAATCGATATTAGGGTAATTGAAGTCACCCATTATTATTATGTTGCCGACTTTAGTAGCCTGTCTAATCTCTTTTAGCATTGCTTTATCAGTCTCTCCGTTCTGGGCACAGACGGGCACACTCATCCACACAAAATTCTATGTGAGTGGGGAGTCACTACTCCAGACTCCGACTCACCCCTTCCATGATGGTAGCACAGCTGTGTGTGAACAAACAGTGGATGTTGGTCCAGTTTAAAGAGAAACAACTTGTGCACTTTCCCAGCATACGCACTCAGTGGGTTCATCCACTCATGGCTATGCTGGTGGGGAGCAAATGGCTAATGTGTGGCCTGGTGAGTGGTGTGATGCCGCCACATCCACAGAGAGCCCTGTGTGGCTGCGGCCCAAGATGTAATGTTCACCCTCTTCTTGGCAGTATTTCCCTTCGTAGCTGCCAGGCTGGCTGCTCTGAGAGGCTTGGAGACCAGCACAGAGCAAGATGACTTGACAGAAGGGGTCAGCCAGGATGAGGGCTTTATCCCACTAGGAGTCTAAGATGCAATTACTCTCAAGGAAAAATGGAACTGGTTCTTAAAATAGAGCATTGGATCATTCAGACCGGCCTCGAGCGGAGAACCGCTTTGCTCACCATCCATTGAGGGATTGCTTTAAAGCTCACTTACCTTGCCAGAAATTAAAACCCCTCTACTGTATCTCAGGTTGCTTTTAGATGTGTGCAGCGTGCACGCGGTGCAAAATCCCGCAGCATAAAATCACACCGCGTATAAAAATCCCGCGGGAGGGGTTTAGACGTGACCTTTGGCGCGTTAAAGTCGACTGTGCATTCTTTTAAAAAGAATGCACGACCGGCTTTAACGTGCGAAATGTCACGTCTAAACCCTGCCAGCGGGATTTTTACACGTGGAGGGATTTCATGCCGCGTGTACACTGCACACCTTTAAAAGCAGCCTTAAGCCAATAGGAGACAGGGCAGCAGGACAGTGACCCAAGGCTATGTAGTCGGGGGAGGGGGGGAATCAAAGGTTGTTAAGGTTGGGGGCCCTTCTTCCCTGAACACTGGAAATCCCACTCCCTGATATGTCCCATCCTACCCTCCCCTAGGGTTGTTACCTCTCACAGTTTTCATCCTGATACTCCTGTAGGCCAAAATGGGTCTGTCAGTGTCAAAACCGTGAGAGGTGGCAACTCTCTCTCCCACTCCTGAATGTGGGAAGGGACAGTCCCCCTCTCCCCCCCCCCCCATTCATGCCACTGTCCTCTTGGTAACACTGTGCTGGGATAGTTACAATTGTGCTGAGGAAAGCAGCAAAAAGGTGAGCAAGTGGACCCAGAACAAGGATCCCCTCTGCTCCTTCCCTTCCCCGCTGATTCTTGAGCAAGCCTGTGTCCCTCATCTCACAGTTGCTGCAGCTGCTTCTGCCATTGGTATGCTCCTTATAGGTACTGCCTGTGCATCCCCTGAGGGACAAAGCAGTGGAGGGGAGGGGGTAGAAGGAAGGGACCAGTGTTGAGTTGCCTTCTGTCTGACCCGAAATGAAAGCGATTCCCCTGAAGGGCTGGATGTAGAGCCTGGCTGAAGGGAGGCACGAGCATGCTGCTGGAGCTCAGGTCATGTCAGGACAAGGAGCATCTGAGGCCAAGGTAGGGCAAGTGGCTCTGGGTGTGCCTACCTCCATGGAATCCAGTAGTTGTTTTCTCTAATGCTGTGACAATACAGCCTGTGGCAGCGCAGCATCTCTGTGCACTGGAACCGCTGCTGCACTGTTTGATTCCCAGACTCTCTTAGATACAGCATAACAACTAGCCTGTGACTCCCTGTCCTTCCTGGCAAACAACATTGCAGCATGCCACTGGCGTATACTGTTGCTAGCAGGAGGAGTTAATGTTTATGCGAAGCTCTCAACAGCATGTCAATTATTTTGTTAGCTTAGGCAGTGTGTGTGCAACAAACACTTCTTAGGAACTGAGCTGAACTGGAGCACAGGAAGCTGAACGGATTGGAGCTGGAAAGGAAGGGTTTGTTTATTCTCTTCCTGTTCTGGCAGTTGTCCTTGCTGTGATTCTCTATTAGACTGAGCTTGTCTCATGGAATCTGAAAATCCAGAGCTGGGAAAACAAGGAGGTGCCTACTTCAGAATCCTTGATAAAAACCTCGGTCCACCTCACTTCTCCACGTATAATCTGGTAGCTGTCTAAAAACACTTGTTAGCAGGGAATTAAATTCTCCCCTTGCTGAATTGTAGAAAGTGCTTGCAGTTCTGAGAGGGCCTCATGCATGGGGGAACAAGGTCTCAAATGCAGGGAGCGCCAGCATGCGGGACCTGTGGGAATTTACAAAGAGGGCCCCCAACACCTGACTGTTACTAAACTAGAAATAACACATACAAAATATACAGGCCTACAATACAGGAAATCCAGCTCTGTATCTCTGCGTGTGTTTGCCAACAAAGCTGTGCGGGGTGGGCTTTCAGACCTGTCGAATCCCACGCATATTCTGGCTTGCACATTCCCTCCCACAGCCAAAATATGCGCAGGGGAAGGTGTGAAAATAGTCTTAGTTATGAATTTGTTGGAAGGTCTTGGGTAAGTCATTCTCTCTCAGCCTAAGTCCTCCATTTGTAAAATGGGAATAATAATCAGCTACATCACAGGGTTCTTGTGAGGGTGATTTAGATAAGGATTGTAAAGCACTTTGAAGACTGAAAGTGCTATATAAATTGTTAATGATAATAAAGGGTGTTCATTATGCTCCATCAAGCTGTGTTGTTCAGAGTAAGGGTAATCTGTTCTGTAAATATGGGATGTCCTGTTCATTCTGCTCTACAGAACTGTAGGGCTCTGAAATTATGGGGATACTTTCTTATAAGGGATGCCTGGCAACCCTAGTTGCCTCTCATGGAGCAGCATTCTAACACTGAGATCCAGAGTACCTACCCATAGTTAATGGAAGGAATGGGGTAACTGAAGGAATTTGTTGGGCTGATAAACACTTCAGCTACTCTAGGACAGGCTGCCCTGTTGAATTACTGTAAGGATCTGATCCAAGACACCACTTGACCATAAATTTAATTTTAAATGGAGCTACTCTAGATTTAGAGTAAACAGCAAAATCAGGCTCAAGAGGAGTTAAATAACCACACCTTGTAGTATTGAGTGGGGAACCTAAGGTCTTGTCCTCACAGAAAGGTTGCACTCAATAACTGTCTCCTATAGCTTTGTGTGGGCCTATGGCCATGCATAGGTGACTGGTAACTATTGATGGAGGGGCACAGGAGTGGGGGCTGGGTACGCCCCCCCCCCTCCCCTGCGAGTCGCCTATGTGGCCATGGAGCTACTTTTAGAGTATCCAGAAGTAAGTTGTCATGGGGTAAAACAACATGTGCCACTTGCCAAGCAGGGTTGGCTTTAGCATGGGCAGAGTAGGTGGATGCCTAGGGCAGCAAAATAAATCACTCATGCTCTTTTCCCTGCCTACTGTGCAAATCCCCAGCTTGGGGAAGGCAACTCTCCTTGATCTGTTGCTTCCCTCTTAAATTCACCCCTGAGGGCTTAGCCTGAGGTAGGGCACTGCTGTTTCCCCACTGGACAGCCGGTTGGCGGAGACCTAGGAGCACTTCCTCCCCCACCCACAGTGCAAGGCCCAAGTCAGGTCTTGCACTGCACAGGTGGAGAGCACTGCCACTTCCCCACAGAGCCGCCATTCAACAGGCACCAGGAGTGTCCCTGCCTGCAGTACGAACCTCAAGCTTGAGGGATGCAGAGGTAGGTGGGGAGTGGGTGCATTTTAATATTTTATGTAGGGCAGTGAAATGTGTAAATCCAACCCCCATACCAGAGCACTGTGGTGGTCTGGACAAATCAAATGGCAGTTGGAAACATTTGGTCCTCCAACAACGACGGAGTTGCAAATATAGTCTGAAAGGGAAGGTCTCTGCCTTTGTGGCAATCACCAACCCCTGCATGCCACGGGTCAGGCCGAAGAGCCGGCCACATGGGGCTGATGCCCAGACACCTGCTGTGTTGCAGGGTTGGGAACGCTGCTGTTAGGCAGTTGGAGGGGGGGCATGGAGGAGCATGTGCACTCCTCCCATCTACCCAACAGCTGATCAGAGGGAGGGCCTGGAAGGATCGCACAAGCTCCTCCCAGGCTTCCTTTCCCAATCAGCTGTTAGGCAGGAGAGAAGAACACACTCCTCCTGGTCCGATGCTCAGACCCCACCTTGCGGTAGGGTTGTATGGGCCCGGCCGCATGGGAGGCAGCCTCTTAACACACTTTGGGCATTGTTATCCCACTTTGGGCAACATTACTACGCAATGCATCACCGGCCTTGTCCAGCGGACGCATCGTGTAGCAGCCAGCTGCCTGCCCCACTCTGGGGCAGGGTAAACATCTGGCAGCTGCCAGCCATACAATTCACAACATCACATGTTAACATTGCCCAAAGTGGGATAACAACGCCCATTTCATGTGGCTTCAGCCCCTGGGACTGTTGGAGCTAGGGTGGCCATACCTCCCTTTTAAAAGAGGGTGCTTATGAAAAATACATGGTGCAGGGCTGCACTGGAACCAATGCAGCCCTGCACCATGCATTTTTCATAAGTGTCCTCTTTTAAAGGGGAGGTATGGCCACCCTGGTTGAAGCCAATGGGAGTTCGGCCTTGACTTTATAGAGTTTGATTAATTTGATTTATCTTTGACTTTGCCTAAATTATAAATTAAGTGAATTAATCAAAGGGTGTGTGCACTTTGGCAAAGGGGTGAATTCAAATTACAGTATTTGTTTATGCAAATGAATGCTGAAATCAATTAATAAATTGAAATGAATTACTCTGTGAACTTGAAATGCCTCACTCACTTCAGCTCTAGAAAAAAAAACTTGGTCACTCCCTCTGTTCTCAAACCCCAATGCCCAAATCTTAGCCAAACTGTTGTTGCTTAGATATTTATTCCTGAATTTGGCTCCTTTGCTAGATTAGAATTTAGGTTTGTTATTAGCAAGACCATAGATCAAAGCTTTGTTTCAATTCCTCTGCCTCCTTTCAAGTTTTGCAAATAATCTGAGTGATTAGCCTCCCTGGACATATTTTGGGCTAGGCCTTTCATTTCTGATGATAAACATCTACAAGGCTTTAGCACCATGACTTGGTTTGGCAGCGGCAGCAGCATTGTTTTTGAGAACATTTCCTTTCGTTTTTCTTGGATTTTTTCCTTTTGCTCACACAGTGAAGGCTCCTTCCCCCTTAATGATGAGTTCTGATCTCACAGAGCTTGCACACACAAATTCTATCGACACATGGCACTGCAGGATGGCTTGCAGTACAATACAGTTCTATCCAACCAAATATTGTACATAAGTCTTGGATAACTAAGGGAGTTACCCAATGTAACACTAGTACCTACCCTTTTGGACAGCAAACACACAGTTTTGTTATGTCTATTCATGAGTCATGAACTTCTTACATGTTTGCTTACCCAACTGCTCCCTCTTCTCCTGCAAATGTATCTCCTGAAAATGTTGTGGAGATGCAGCCATGTGAGGGCTGCACAAAGCAGGTGGTTTTGGTTCTTGCTGACACCATGACCATCTGGTCAGGCATTTGGTGAGAGGGAATAAGGTTTGGGGATTTGTGTTTAACTAGCGTTTAAATATCTCTATTTTATTCGGCTTTAAACTGTTTAGTATATACTTTCTATCTGTATTGTTGTTTTTACATTGTTGGGAGAGGCACAGAAATGATGGGGGTGGGGTGGGGATAAAGATGGGATTTTGGGAGGGTTTTATTTGTAGAAGGATCATGCTGTTTTGTATTGTGATTTGGGGAGGGGGGTTGTTTGGTGGTGTTGGGTTTTTTAGATGTATTGTAAGTTGCCTTGAGTCCTCCAAGGAAAAGGCAGGTTATAAACTGAAAAAAATAAGATACATCTCTAGGGAAGAGAACCCTAAAGCATATGTGCTGGCCTCGAGGAAGCTGAAACCAGAAAATGTACCTTGAGGTCATCTCCTGGCCATCACCCTCTGCAGAAATGTGGGAGAGTCCTGCTCAGGCCAGAAATTTGGGCCTGGGCTCAATGCATAAGGATCGTCCTCTCGCTACACAGAGTGATGTGATGTCATGGTGCTCCTTAAGGGGCAGGGCTACATCAGAAAAGGGGGGGGAGGGCTAAGAAATTCCCTCTCCCTTCTCAACATGACCACGCCACCCACAGAATGCCACAATATCACAGTGCTCTATAAGAGGTGGGGCTAAAGCATTCTCCCTTTTCAATACAGACACACCTCCTATGGAACATTGTGATGTCACAGTACTGTATGTGGGTGTGGCCTCCCACAGCTGGGGAGCCCAGCCCAAGTTCATGTGGCTTAGACAGAGCATGTGCCCTACCTGGGTCTGATGAGACTGGTCAGATCCTGCCAGGCCCATGTTGGGTCATAGACCTCTAGACTGCAGTGTTGATGTCTGCGAGGACCAAATCTCATCTTGCCATATTTATGGGCTGTTTTGCCAACCAGCCACAGTCTATGTAGCATGGCCTCATGTTCCATGACTTGGAAACCAATGGACTAAATTAACAAATACGAAAAGGGTAAGAAAAAAAAAAGTCTAGGAAAGGAGAAAACATGTTTTTAAGCTTAGATAACAGAGGAAGAGTCACAGGGGAGGAAAGAGACAGGAAGCTCCTCATCCTGTTTCAGCAGCAATAAGGTCCTGGGCAAGGACGGAGAGAAAGCCAGTGTCAAATAGTCCCAAGGGAGTAGAGGCGCACAAGGGCTCCAATTCTGATCTCTGGCTCCACTGAGATCAATGGAGTTGCCGACGCACCCCCAGCCCAGGAATGATACACGGAGACATGAGTTGGATTTCAAAGGCCGCACTCTTTAATGCAATCAGAGCAAGATCGTTGGTTAGATTGTCACTAGGCAATCGGTTGGGTCCAGTATTTTATAGAAGCCTATCAGAACATTTAAACAGGTATATGGCTTGGATATGCCCTCCAAATGCCATTACCAATTCAACTTAAACTTTTCCCTTCGAACAGCTCCCTGGCCAAGGCCGAAGGGTAAATGCCTCAGGGTCCTGAGTCAGGAGTATATGGTGTCATTAAGATCGAGGGCCATGCTTGCCCTTACCCCTGCTTGACACTCCTCACAGGGAACGATCCTGCCGCCAGCCATGCCCTGCTTGTCAACAGGTATCGCCCCCCATCTCTTATGGAGATGACTCATCTAGACTACAACTACCTAACAAAACAGCCTATTAACCATACTGGACCCCCGCAAGAGTGCGACAAAATTCTTTCTTAATACTTTCAATAACCAATTCGTTTCCAATTCGTAATCATCCCTACTTATAATTATACCAAATTAGTGTTAAATTGAGGTTAAACTATATTAAATCATTGTCGAATTAAAATTCAATGCCAATTAAAATTCAAATTATTTCCTTAAAACACTTTAACTATTCCTATACTGTGAAGAAGGCAAAAAACAACAGAACCACACATAATTAATGAGGTGCTCTGCAAAAATTTCTCCTTGGTCCCCTTGTGGCAACTGGTTACAAGCCCACAGTATTAGGGTGATGGGTGGGTGGGTGCTGCATGTTGCTGAACGCAGGCATGAACTGGTGCCTGCCAATGGCGAAGAGGGGAGTGGAACCGCGTGCGTGGGCAGTCACTCCCTACCCCCTCCCTTCTAACAAGGAGGGGGAGGGACCTTCTCCGGCGCCGACCAATCAGGCGCACAATTCACAGGCACCTGACGTCTGGGCCACCAATAACAGGTGCCCAGACTGAACAGGACGGGGTTTCCCGATCTGCTGCAGCCCTGCCGCACTCATTCCCGGGCTCCCTGTTGGGCGGGGCGGGGCGCGGCAACCTCCCCCCGCCCCTACTGCGGAGCGGAGGGCCCTTACATGGGCGAAAGGGGGAGAACTGGATACTCAATTAGAATTCTGGGAAAGGCTCTACAGGTATATGGAGAAGGGAGATCCAGCTGATCTAGAGTACTTGGATTTTCAGAAAGCCTTTGACAAAGCCTCTCCCCAAACCGCTTAGGAAGCTAAAAATGGGATAAGAGGAAGGGCCTCTTCACGGGCCTGTTTCCTACATTTTAGCCAGTTACTAATTGTCAGAATCTACTCAGTAGCTGATCCCCTCTGCCATATCAAGGCCAGCGTGCCCGACCCAGCTAAGATTTATGAACTATTTGAACCTCACATCACCTCCTAATTGACCCAGCTTCCCAGCAGCCTCTATAAAGGTGTACCAGGAAACTACAGGCTGGTCAATGCCATGGTTTGGTAGCTTTGTACCATGACATGCTTCTGATTGCTCCTTGTCTTGCTTTCCTGGGCCTGGCTCTCTCTGTACCTCTACCTTGCCTTACTTGGAACCATGCTAGTAGTGCCTGGCCTGCCCCTCAGGCCTGCCCCTCTGGTGACCCTGCCTGGTGCATTCCTCCAGTACGCCTGCCTTCCATTCTACTCCCAGAGCTGTGCCTATGCCCATGGCCCCGCGGCAGCTGCCCCAAGCTGCCTTGTGGGCAGGAGGGAGCGGGGTAAAAATATCTTGAAATAAACAAACAAACAAACAAACAAACAAATAAATAAATAAAATTAACTGGGGGGACTCAGAAGTGCCCTCACTGCACCAGTACTGAGTGAACCTCACCCTGGGAGACCACAGAAGCAACAATGACAGCACTTCCAGGGCCTCACTGCTGTCACTCCTGAGGTTCCGGAGGCAGGCATTTTCTGTGGCGTCGGCCACTTGCCCCGCCCCCCTCCCACACTTTGGCCACCCTGCCCCCTGGGCCCCACACTGAGCCTAGGGTTGCCACCTATGTATATTTTTCCCGGCCACTTATGAAAAATACATGTTGCAAGGCCTGCATTGGTGCCAGTGCAGGCCCTGCAACATGTATTTTTCATAAGTGGCCTGGGAAAATATACATAGGTGGCAACTCTAACTGAGCCTCAACAGAGCTAAGTCTGGCCCTGCCTGCTCCCATCCTCTTGATCCAGCCTTTATCCCCATCCCTACCTGGCCCTCTTTAGGATTGATCTCTAGGCTCTGGACTCCTTGGCTTGATTTCTGGCCGCTATGTTCTGGGCTGCTCTGGTTGATTGATTAGACTGACTCCTAGATTTGCCCCTCAGGCTATATCCTGGTGCTGCTTCCTGGTTTACTCTTTCTGGGTTAATTGTCTGATCACCATGGTTTTGATCCTGCACCGACTCAATCATGGGATGGACCCTCTCGCGTCACGAGGCAGGCTCACCCCTGTCCCAATCCTTGCACAAATATGGGAACCAATAGTCAATTTTCACAATGGAGAGGGATAACAGCAGTTTACTCCAAGGGTGTTTACTGGAACCAGTGCTGTTTAATATGTTTCTTAAAGGCCTGGAAATGGTAGATGAAAAATGAGGTGGTAACATTTGCAATGACAAAGTTATTCAAGATAATAGTCTCCAAATCAGTCTACAAAGAATGACTGAAGGCTTCCACAAAAATGGGTGACCAAGCAATGAAATGACAGATGAAATTCAGCATTACTAAGTGCACAATTAATGCCCACTGAAACAAATTAAAACGAACTATACATCTACAATGAGGGGCTCTACTTTAATTGTTACCACTCTTGTGACTAGTCTACTGAGAACATCAACTCAGGGTCCTGCATCAGAAAAAAAGGCATATAGGAGTTATTAGGAAAGGGACAGAAAATATCCTATTGCAACTATTTCAGTGGAGCACCCACATCTGGAATACCATGTGTAATTCTGGTTGTTCCCTTATGACATCCGAGGTGGAAAAGAGCTGAATTCTTATCTCTGACATGTGTGTACATGACCAAACGCAGAATTTGGCCCAAATAGTTTCTCTTATTGACCACAGAACCTGACCTCGGTTGACGATCTGCACTGGGAGTTGGACCGAGGTTGGTCCACACTTTTGATTTTGTTAGATCTGTCAGCGGCCTTTGACATGGTTGACCATGACATGTTGGTGACACCCCCGCACCCCCCGTGGGACCATGCTGGGATAAGCGGAACTGTTCTTGAGTGGCTCCACTCTTTTCTGATCGGACGCACTCAGCATGTGGTTCTGGGGGATTTTACATCTTCCCCCCAGGATCTCACATGTGGAGTTCTTCAGGGATCCATTCTGTCCCCTCTCTTGTTCAACATGTTTATTTTATTTACTTATTTATTTATTTAAAAAAAATAATTTCCCACCCCCCTCCTGCCTAGGCAGCCCAGGGTAGCGTACAATACAAAATATACAAAATATAAATATAAATATTAAAAACAATTAAAATAAAACTTCACATAGGTCAACCTCAACCCAACCCTCCCACTACCCATCTCTCCCACCAAAAGCCCGGCGGAACAACCAGGTTTTACATTGACACCTGAAGGAGGGGAGATCCAGGGCCTGGCAGGTCTTCGCCAGGAGGGAGTTCCACAAACGAGGTGTAGCAACCAAGAACACCCTCTCCAATGTGGTCCCCCGCTGGACAAGAGGGACCTCCAAAAGGGCGCCTCCAGCCAACTGCAGAGGCCACTCCAGAACGCGGTGTGTGTGTGTGTGAGGCGGTCTCGTAGGTAGGGGGGCCCAGACCGTGTAGGGCTTTATACGTAAGCACCAACACCTTGAATCAGGCCTGGAAGGCTATAGGCAGCCAGTGCAGCGAATGGAGCACTGGAGTTATGTGCTCCTAGTGGCCCGTTCCCGTAAGGAGGTGGACTGCCGCATTCTGCACTAGCTGCAGCCTCCGAACCATCACCAAGGGTAGCCCCATGTAGAAGCATGTTACAGTAGTGGCGGCTTGCGGGTTCTAAGGCTGGTGGGTCAGTGAGTGGGGCCAGTGGGTGGAGGGGGGAGGGGAGCCAATGGTAGGTGGGACCAAGCAGAATTTTGAAATTAGTATGGAATTTTACAGCCTCAGTTCTCCATCTGTAAAAAATGTGTGTGTCTGTCTGTCCCTGTGTTCCCCTCACCCTTGTCCTTCTGTCTCCAATAGTCACCAGCTTGCCTAGATTGCAAACAAACCAACAAACAGGTCAGACTCGGAGCTTAAAGCAATAAAGCTTAAAGCAATAATTAACCTGGGGTTCTTTCCATTTGCCTTCAGTTTCTCAGCCAAACACTGCCGTCATGTTTTAAAGCTTCTGTCCACAACTTTAGGGAAAGTTGCTTTCTTAGTGAAAGCCAAAAATCACAGGCTTATCACAACTCTCGTTACTTATGGATTTTCAACACCCTTATGTTGCGCACCCCACTGCCCTGGTGGCAGCCTTTGACAGGAGAGAGAAACTGACGAGACTTACTGTGTGGAATAATAGTCCATTTATTTACAAATGTCCTAGTTCCTGCAGGTCCAGCACCACGAGGGTTCCTCAAAAGGCTCTCTCTGTAGCCTTCTGCCCCCAAAGTCCAGCATGCAATCTCCAACCAGACTGCAGCTCTCTACTCAGACCCAGACTGAAAGCTGTCCCACTCAGCATTGCCCAGCCCAAACCATTGTTATATGCCATGGGACTGACAGACAAGCTTAGGTGTGGCTGATGACCCTATACAATGACGTGCATTCCAGGGGAAATTAATCCCAACAAGGAGTTATATTCCCAGGGGGACCCCAAATCCATAACACTTACAGACATGAGGTGGCAACATTGAAGCAGGCAAACTTTTTTTAAAAAACACACAACAAAAACTTCCCCAAACCTGTAATTTTAGATCAATCAACCAACCCCAAAGACCAGCCCATGATGGGGCCACCAGAAACAAATCTCACCCCCTCATATCTACTCAATACCCTCAGGCTCAGGGGTCAAATGTGGCCAATGGTGAGTTTCATGCTCTCTTCCAGCTCTTGGATCTGGCCCCTGGATCCACTTCCTACCCCCAAATACTAAAAGACTTCAGGATAATGGAGCAGAGATGAGGGCACACACAATGATAGTGGGTGGCAGATCCATGACAAAGTCTCTCCCCACCTCCCGCCCATCTGCTCAGGGGAGAAATAGGCAACCAAGCAGAAGCAAGTCCAGTGCACATTGGGGCAGGAGGCAAAAAGTTCCCTTTACCCCCATCCCCATCTGCCCAGGGGAAACACGAAAAGCAAATCCTCTCTCTCTGGTTTTTTTTTTGTTTTTTTTAAAATCACTCTTAGAAGCAGCAGGTTAGAACCAAGTCCTCCACAGTGCACACAGGGTCACAAATTTAACCCTCCCCTACCCCCACCTCAATCTGCCCAGGGGGAAACGCAAGCAAGGCAAACAACCACCACCCTCTCTTTATTCACATAAGAAGCAGCACGTTAAAAGCAAACCCCCACAGTGCACATAGGGGCAAGCAGGGGACACAATTTAATCTTAAAGCACACAACTTCTCCCAATCTGCCCTCCCCACCCCAGCCTTCCAATCAGCTCAGGGGAAGAAAAACAAATATTTAATTTAAGTGGAGCCCAAGAGTCCTGAAACTTAGTCCGACAGGAGCAGGCAGCTGCAGCCATTGCCATGTGCAGAAATCCACTGAAACTGCAGTCTGGCTCTGCCCACTGAAGGGAGAGGGGAGGAGAAGCCAGAGGATCTGCCCTGGGAGACATTTTTTCAAAGTGCCCTGCTAGGTTATTGATTCTAATGGCTGCTGGGCTCCCATGGGAACCCATTGCCTGCTGCTGGCCCCACCTCCTGGCTATGATACTCTGGGTGTTCACTCCAGACTTGGGCCGCTTTTAGATGAGCGGCACGCGATCGTGCATGGCGATCGCGCATACTTTGAAACGGCCGCCTTTATTAATTACACGAGACGGAAGCGGGGTATTATGCGCATATTATGGCGGTGGTGCATTTTTAAAGTCCGCGAATTAAATACCTCGATCGTGAGGTATTTAATTCGCCGACTTTAAAAATGCACCACCGCCCTAATATGCGCATAATACCCTGCTTCCGTCTCGTGTAATTAATAAAGGCGGCCGTTTCAAAGTATGCGCGATCGCCATGCGCAATCACGCGCCGCTCGTCTAAAAGAGCCCAGAGAGTGCCCGGCTAGCTGGGGGGTGTCTTCAGGGCAGCAGGCCACACACAGGTGCGGCAGTGCCAGAGGCGAGATAAGAGGTTTGGGGGATGCGGGTGCAGGCTGGGGGGGGGCATGGGAACAAGGGGGTCACTGCCCCCAGTGCCCATATGCACCAGCCACCCCCTGCATTACAGTAATCAAGCCTTGAGGTGATGAAGACATGGATGATGGTGGCAAGGTTACAGTCTGAGATATATGGCTGTAACCATTGTACCAGATGTAATTTACAAAATGTGCTCTTCGCCACAGCCGAGACCTGAACATCCATGCGGAGCTGCGAGTCTAGGAGCACACCCAGACTGCAAACCTGAGGGACCAAGGCAGGGCGCACCCCATCTACTCTCTCGGCCCTCCCCACCAGCATCACCTCCGTCTTGTCAGGATTAAAGTTTTTTTTGATGTTTTTATGTTTTTAAAGTTTTATTGTGGTTGTAAGCCTCCCTGAGCTGCTGTCCGGGAGGGGCAGGGTATTAAATTTGTTTAATAAATAAATAAATAAATAAATAAACTTTCGGTGGCTCGCCTTCATCCAGTTCCCCACAGCTGTCAGACACCAAGTAAGCAACGAGACTGCCAGGCCTGAGTCTGCTGAAAATGAGAGGTGTCATCATATTGATGACATCACACTCCAAATCCTCTCATGACCTCACTCAAATGCTGCATATACACATTGAACAGGAAAGGGGAAAGAATAGAACTCTTCAGGATCCCGGGGAGACGAAGTACAGTCCCACAGGACCACACTGTGAGTTCTTCAGCCAGAAATGAGCGGAACCATTCAAGAACAATTCTGTCCACCCCGGTATGGTGCCACCAACGTCTCATGGCCAATGGTATCAAAAGCAGCTGATAGGTCCAAAAGGACCACAAGGGTCAACTGTCCCTGACCTAAAGCATGGCGCAGGTCATCGACTAAGGCCGCAAGCGCAGTCTCGGTGCCATACCTCAGACGAAAGCCAGACTGCAAGGGGTCCAGAAAACTGACCCGGTCAAGATGGTCCTGAAGCTGCTGGGTCACCACCCATTCAATAACCTTCCCTAAAAAGGTAGTTAGAGACAGGTCGATAACTGGCAAGGGCATCAGTGTCAAGTGATGTTTTTTTGAGCAAGGGTTGCACCACGGCCTCCTTAAGAGGCCCTGGGACCCTGCCCTCCTGAAGGGAGGTGTTGACCACCTGTGCCAGCACTGGCCCTAGTGTCTCCCTGGTGGCCTTAACCAACCAGGACAGGCAAGGGTCTAATTCACAAGATGTGGCCCTTACAGCCCCCCGAATATCTCCTGCCTTAGCAGGGGTCACTGACTGAAATTGATGCCATAAAACAAGAAAAGCTGGGGCATAGCCTCTTGCTCCCCAACTGCATCAAATGCCACGGTGAAGTCATGGTGAATGCAAGAGATATTATTCACAAAAAAATCAATATACCTATCACAGTGGGCCTGGGAAATTTCCGCTGGGCAAGATTGTGAGAGGGTTTGATGTTGGGTGCCATCAATATTGGAGCCTTTCTCTCCCCTTCACCTCCCAGATAAAAGCTGTTGCCTGCAAGAGGAACTCTAGCTCCCAGGGGCAGAAGCCTTTCGGCGGCCACCCAAAGGGTGCAGGCAGTTCGGTGGCCATTCGGTGACCAGGAGGTGTAGGGAGCCCCCCCCTCCAGAAGCCCCCCAGACGTGTTGCAGCAGCTGGTGTAGCATGGCAACTTGGGACATGTAGCCGGGAATGACGTCCTTGAAGGAGCAGCTTTATTTTTACTATTATTATTGTAATTTTAGTTTTGTCTTGGTTTTAGGGACTGAACCCCAGTTCATTAGATTAAGGGGGACAGTGTGTGTGTGTGTGTTTGGGGATGGCCCTTGGGACTGGGACCTCAACTCCAGTGGGGGAGAGGGGGAATTGGGTTAGGGAGGGGGGAGGTTCTGAGGTGGGGCACCCTAGTGTGAGGCAGGGGGCCAAACCTTGGAAGGGACCACTTGGTGGCAGCAAGTGGTGGGGATTGGGGGCAGTTTTAGTGGGGGATAGGGGGAGCAGGGGAGGGGTTCCCCTGGGACCTGGTCAGGGCAGCCAGCGGTTGGGGTCACACTAAAGTGGAGGGGTGTGTGTGAAGCAGCCATGGGAATGCTTCCGGGGAGGGGGAAGTATGGTCATGGGGGCAAAGTGTACGGGTGACCTGGGGACCAAGGTGCTTGGTGCCTATTCCCAGAGCCAGTCACCTCTCAGATGGGAGGATGACTCAAGGTCTGAGGTCCCTCGGTTCGGAGCTGCTGCTGTTGAACGCAAGGTCTGTGGCTAATAAAGCACCAGTGATCCAGGACTTAATCCTAGATCGGGCCACAGACCTTGCATGCTTCACGGAGACCTGGCTGGACGGGGAGGCAGGCCCAATTTTTGCAGACCTCCTTCTGGCAGGGTACTCCGTGCAGCACCAGCCTTGAGGGCCGGGGGTGCGGTGCAGCTATGGTTTTTAAGGAGTCTTGAACTGCTGTGAGGTATCCAGTGCAGTCTATCCCAGGAATTGAGGCTCTCCATGTGGTGTTTAATTTGGCAGGGGACAAAATTGGGGTGCTGCTGGTGTACTGGGCTCCTTCCTGCCCAGCGGCATCCCTCTCCGCTCTAGCGGAACTTGTGTCAGAGGTGGTGTTGCGCTTCCTGAGGGCCTTGGTCCTGGGGATCTCAACATCCATGCTGGCCTGGCCTTGCAGGGGTGGAGAGTGAGTTCATGGCCCCCATGGTAACCAGGGGCATGTCCCAAAGGGTCAACAGCCCGACGCATGAGGGGGACATATGCTCTACCTGGTATTCTACTCTGGCCTTCAGGCGGGTGTTCCGGTAGTGGGGGAGGTTAGTTCTATGCCCTTTCATGGTTGGATCATTACCTCCTACAGGCCAGACTTCTCGCGCACAATAACCTCCAGAAAGGAGTGGGATCTATTAGAATGGTCCATCCCCGGAGGCTGATGGAACCGCAACAGTTCCAAGATGCACTGGGGAGGTGTCCTTAGACCTTTATGGCCGCTCGGCTGATGATCCTGTCCAAGCATGGAACATCTTGCTGGAGGGGGTCATCAACCGGGTGGTTCTGAGGCTTCCGCTGCCACCGCTTCATCACTGAGGGGCTGCGGTGTATGAAGCGGGTGGGATGGCAGTTAGAGCGATGCTGGCATAATTCTCACGCTCAATCTCATTGGCTACAGCATGAGGCCTATTTGTGGTCCTATACTGTGGTCTCATAGCTGCTGCAAAGTTGCATCCAACAGAGCTCTTCCGGGTGGTGAGGGGGCTGGTCAGTCCAACCTCCCTCCACCTGGAGGGGGAGATATCCCAGGCCCGCTGTGAGGAGTTTGTCACCTACTTTGCAGAGAACAAAGATCGCTCAGATTCAGTGCGATTTTGGAGCCAGGATTGATGCAGAGGAAGGAGAGCTTGGGGTTATGGATGCCCTGTCTGGTCCAGCTTTGTGGGATCAGTTTCAGGAAGTGATGACAGCTGATGCCGAGGCTGTCCTGGGGTCTGTTAGGGCCACCTTTTGAGAATTATATACATGCCCATCCTGGTTGGTGAAAGCCTCCAGGGAGACCCTGGGCCAGCCGGTGCTGGGGGGGTGATCAATGCCTCCCTTCGGGAGGGCAAGGTGCCGGACTGTCTCAAGGAAGCGGTGGTGTGGCCCCTGTTAAAGAAACCATCTTTGGACATTGATGTACCGGCCAGTTACCAGCCTTTCTCTAACCTCCCCTTTTTAGGGAAGGTTATTGAACAGGTTGTGGCACAGCAGCTCCAGGGTCACCTGAATGGCATCAGTTTTCTAGACCCCTTTCAATCGGGGTTTCACGCAACGTATGGCACAGAGACTGCATTGGTGGCCTTGGTGGATGACCTCCGCTGAGAGATGGATTCAGAGCGTTCGACACTACTCGTCCTGTTAGATCTCTTGGTTGCTTTTGATACAGTGGAATGTGGGTTATTGCTGAGACGATTGTGGTCCCTGGGGTGTGTGTGTGGACGGGATGGTCCTTGGATGGTTCTGCTCGTTCCTCTCAGGAAGGAGACAGTGGGTGGTGTAGGGGACTGAAACATCTAGCCCCCGGGACCTCCCTTGCGGTGTACTGCAAGGTTCTATTTTGTCTCCATTATTGTTTAACATCTATATGCAACCCCTGAGTGAGGTCGCGAGACGGTTTGGTGTGCGTTGCCACCAATATACTGATGACACCCAGATATACCTCTCATTTTCAACTGACCCAGGCCCTGCAGTCTTAGTGCTTTCCCAGTGCCTGGAGGCTGTGACTGATTGTATGTGGCGGAGCAGACTGCAGCTGAATCCCGATAAGATGGAGGTGATGCTGGTGGGTCAGGCAGCTGGGGTGATGGCACCCCTCATTGAGGGGGTCTGCCCCCCGCAGGCTCCCCAGGCGTTTGGCTGGATTGCCAGGTAGAGGCGGTGACGAAGGTAGCCTTTTGCCAGTTCCATCTTGTGTGGAAGATCCGACCATATGTTTTGGATTCCGACCTGGTCACCCTCATCAATGCGTTCACCACCTTGAAGCTGGATTACTGCAGCACGCTCTACGTGGGGCTGCCCCTGGTGACGTTTCAGAAGTTGCAACTGGTGCAGAATGCGGCAGCCCGTTTTTTGACAGGGACGCCAGTGCTCCAAGCTCTGCACTGGTTGCCTATAGCGTGCTGAGCCTGATTCAAGATGCTAGTTTTAACCTTTAAAGCCCTACACGGCTTGGGCCCCTGCTATCTGAGAGACTGCCTCACTCCTCGGGTCCTGGGGTGATCTTTGCAGTCCACTGGGGGCACCTTCTTGGAGGTCCCCCGGGTTAGCCGGGGGGGCCACAATGGAGAGGGTGTTCTCAGTGGCTGCACCGTGGCTGTGGAACTCCCTCCCGGAGGAAGCTCAGCTTGCTCCGAGTCTGCTGGCCTTCTGCTGGGCCTGTAAGATCTGGCTGTTTGTCCAGGCCTTCAGGAAAGGGAGTGAGTAGGGGTGGGGGAGATGGGTAGCGAGCAGGGGGTCGGGTTGGTTTAGGGTGGGTTTGGGGATGGGTTATTTTAATCTGGGGATTTTAGGTTGTTATAATTTATTTTAGTTATGTGTTTTAAAATGTTGTTAGCCACCTCGAGATGCTTGTAGCAGGAGGGGGCGGCATATAAATTTGAATAATAAATAAAATAAATAAATAAATAAAATATGCTTATGACACCCAGCTCTACCTCTCTTTTTCATCTGACCCAGGCCCTACAGTCTCGGTGTCTGGCTGCGGTGGGAGAATGGATGAGGTTGAGCCATCTGAAGCTGAATCCTGATAAAATGGAGGTGATGTTGGTGGGAAGGGGTGAGGGAGTGGAGGTTCTCATCATTGATGGGGTGCATCCCTCCTTGGTCCCTCAGGTTTGGAGTCTGGGAGTGCTCCTCGATTTACAGCTCCACCTGCAATGCCAGGTGGCAGCTGTGGTGGCGAGAAGAATATTTTATTATAATAATAATAATAATAATAATAATAATTATTATTATTATTATTATTATTATTAATAATAATAACTTTATTTCTGCATGACCAAGGTCATTGCAGATCACAAAATAAATTAATAAAATAGTATATATACACATTTTAAAATAGTCCACAATACAATTCATCATAACATTTACATATCAATTTAAATAATTTAAAAGAAAAATTTCATCCTTTTAAATTAATTATTATTAGTATGATTTCTCGTACAATAATATCCTATCACCATTCATGGAAGACACTAATTCCCCACTTGATAGGCCCAAAAGGCCTATAAATTACATCTGAGCTTACATCTCAGGCTCCAATTTGGCCACCAAGATCCATGCATTCATCACTTTGAGATTGGACTACTGGAACGCACTCTACGTGGGGCTACCCTTGGTGATGACTCAGAGACTGCAGCTGGTGCAGAATGCGGCGGCCCATTTCCTGGGCACATAACACCGGTGCTCCACTTGCTCCACTGGCTGCTTATAGTCTTCCAGACCCGATTCAAGGTATTGGTTATTACCTTTAAAACCCTATAAGGCCTGGGCCCTGCGTACCTGTGGGACCGTCTCATACCTCGTGTCCTGGATCGACCCCTGCGGTCAGCCTGGGGCGCCCTCTTAAGGGTCCCCCGGGTATCCTGGGTGGCGGCATCCGAGAGGGTGATCTCGGTGGCCGCGCCTCGGCTGTGGAACTCCCTCCTGGTGATCTGCCTCTCTCCAGATCTCCCCTCCTTCTGGAGACGATGTAAGACCTGGCTGTTTCACCAGGTGTTTGGTGAGGGGGACAGGTAACGGGTGGGTTTCTTTGGGGCGTGGTGGTTATTTGGGCTTCATCTGTTTTATATTTTGTTATTGATTTTATTGGTTTTATTGTATTATTGTATTTTATTTTTGTTACTGGTTGTACGCTGCCCTGAGCTGCCATGAGGCAGGAGGGGGCGGGTTATAAATGATGGTATAAATAAATAAATAAATAAATAAACCTATTGAATATCAAAAAACATAGACTAAACATTGATCTTTAATTTATAAGTTATTATTATTATTATTAACAAACATTTATATAGCGCCAGCAGTGTACCTGGCACTTTACAAAGTAATAAAATAGACAGGGTCCCTGCCCCTAGGGCTTACAATCTGAGAGACAGGAGCTGGGGGAGACACTTAGGAAGGGGAACAGAGGGAGAGACAAGGGG
>QEPC01001501.1:822125-841685 GCA_003113815.1 Sphenodon punctatus
TGTGCCTATGTTATACTTGCTGGCATGGGTCCCTGGAGCAGATGGGTGTGATGAATTCCCTCCGTTGCAGGGCCAGAGATTAGGAGGCAGCATGGGTAGCATTTTGTCACAGCATTCTCGGCTGTAAACCATGACATTTTGGCACCTGAGACTGCAGAATACCATAGAGACCTTAGGCACAGGGGCCGAACTCTCTATGGTCTTGGCGTTTAATGTCAGTTTAGTTGCTCACACAGTCATTAATCGCTGGTGAGGCCTCTGCTGGGGATCCTGGAGGTTCTCAGGTAGCATGCCTGGGTGAGGCCTCTACTGGAGACCCTGATTTGGAACCCTGCTGCCATGTCACGTTATGACAATACTGGGCTAAGATGGACCACTAGTCTGACTCAGTTAGGCAGCTCCTTATATCCTTATAATCAGACATTATTTGAATCGAAACTGATATAGATAAAACCTTTAAATCCATGTTGAATACCAGTAATAAACCAGGAAGCAAACTGGAAGTAGGGCACTATGACCAGGATTTTGACAAGATTTCCTGTTTTGGCAAAATCTCATTTCAGTCCTAATCTGTGCACATTGAATTGTCAGCCCAATGTTCAACATTTTCCTATCTTTGGTTTCAATAACTCTTTTTTTTGTATAAGCTTCTTCATCTTTCCTCCATCCCCTCCTCCCCCTGCATCAATGCATGTCAAAACAATGAATCTCACTGCTCAACCACAGCAACATTGGCAATCAAGCAACAGTCCTGGAGAGCAGACTCATAGGCTCCTAGAGCATCGTGCCAGCAAATGAGGTCAGCCCTTCTCTCCGTGAACCAATATGCCTGATAGTGGATAAAACTAACATCCTTGATAATGGTCATTCAGCTTTATCGTTCCCTCCTCCCCACTCTTTATAAGAATCATGGAGCAATTGCATCTATTGACAAGCTAACTGGAAAAAGTGCATTTCTTGGAATCGATATGTGGTATTTCATGATGAAGGCAAGATATATTATAGTTCAATTGGTCAAGATAAGCTGTCCAAGCAATCTGCAATAGACGACAACAAGCTCCATGGTAAAATGATAGAAAGAATGAAGATGAGATTTTTCATGATTACTTCAGTCTTATGCATTAACTGCATTTCGTTCCAGTGAAATATACTGGTGTGTCAGCCATGGGTAGGTTTTGCTCTGGAGATGGGCACTAAACCCACCATTACAGAGAAAAAGGCTTCACAGTCATTCCTCGGCTCTTATCTGAGGGGAACAAGGACATGCCAGCCCAAATGAATGGGGGACAGACAACTACGTCCCCTTGACCTCCCAAAGACCCATTGCTTGGCCCCTCTAAAGCTCCACTCCTTGACCACCAAAGCTTTGCCCCATTATCTGAAAATTCCTCATCCCAGGCCTTGGCTGTGCCCCGACCTGCTGCCAGACTCCAATTTGCTCCAGACTGGAACTCCACCCTCCTGCAACAGCTTAGGGTCCTGACTCTCTACTGCTAGTTTCTTGCAAGCATCCACTTACTAATGGACTAGTTGAGCTGATAGGTCTTTTCCATCTCTCTTTTCCGTGTGGGGAGCAAGAAACACCCACAAAGTTAGGGCAGGAACACATGTGTCACTCAGACCAACTTCCAAAAACAAACACATTCAAGCCACCACAACAAGTTTTGCAACTGTCACCTTCTTCAGCCGAAAGCATGCACCGCAACCAGACTGAGCTAAACCACAAGGTGACACGGCCAACACAATGACTCAAACCAGCTTTCCACATGTGTTACCTAGGTAGCTCCTTGACCACAGAGGAGCTGATGGCTAAAGTAACAAGCTGAAGACACCAAGCAGGAGGCATTCGAAATATTTTCCTTGACTGTGGAAGAATTTCTTTCTCATATCTAGGTGTCCCTCCTTAGATGAAAAACAAGTTTGGCTTGACTGGATTAAAATCTGAAAGGTCAATGTGAACTGATGGAACCTTAGGGCCAGATCCTGTCAAGCATGAAATGTGTAACTACATAGTCCCCCCCCCCCCTAAATTAAGACTCCATGAACAAACTTGAAATGATAACACAAGTGTGAGAAACACTGGCGTAAAAAATAAAATACAGGCCTACAGAGCCTTAAATATAGGGAGCTCCAGCCTATGGAGGACTTGGGGCAATTCAGGAGGGACCCTCCCTGCCTCCTCAGCATATGGGGCTCAGGAGTAGACTAGATAACATAACAGGCAGACTTGCAGGGCCTGAAATGCAGGGAGCCCCTGTCAGGAGCCAAAGGGGTGAAGAGAGTCATGGCAGGAGCAAGGTCTAAGGGTTGAAGCATCAAGATGGGGAAGGCAGGCTGGACAAACAGATGGACAAAGCAGGCTGGGCACATGGGCAGGATCAGAAGGACCAGCTTCCAGGCAAAGGGCGCAGAGTCGAAACAAAGCTGGCACAAAATGCACATGAGGACCAGGGAGGAAGCAGAGCCAGACCAAAAGATACATGGACGCAGGAGGAAAAAGGCAGACAGGAGGCCAGGAAGGCGAGACAGATGATCCACACAACTTTCTGTGGCTTTAGACTGGTTTTATATACAGGCCAGCAGACAATTAGGAAGCAGGGGGGCATGGAGCAAGGCTGAGGGAGGGGTGTGACCTGACCAGTGCTAGGGAAGGCCATTAGCTGTGGCCTTGTTCAGAGTGCCTCAGTGGCATCAAGGTGTCAGCCCCTAGGCTCAGCTTGCTAGTTCAAGCCCAGGTCCTTACAGCCCTGGCCCCTAAAAGGGATGTTATGTTTAACAGAACATACAAAATTAATTAGGTAAATTTCCCTTTTTCTAATGGGTGTGTCAGTGCATATCTGTCAAATATTCCTAGGCTAGAAGGGGGCCTACAGCACCTTTGCGCAGAAGGGCCCCAACTTCCCTGGATCCAGCCCTGCGTTGCTGACTAACCTAACCAAACTTCAGTGTCAGTAGTTTGTAAACATTGCATTTGCTTCCTACGTATCCAATTTCTGTGGAAAAAGAAAATCAGTGGAATGACTTTGAGGCAAGTGGTTTGAGGATTGCAGCCTGAAGCTTTGAAATGGGAGTGTTTTGATCCTTGCATGAAGGAATCCTTATTTAAACACTGGGTTTCTTTAGACAGAATGGCAAAGGAGTGGGTCAAGTGGTGGAGGAATGTGTGTTGACACCATTCTCTAACCCACATTTGCCCCCGATTGGCCCCATTACCGTTTTCTACATTAAGGGGCTAATTGGTGTCCTGCCTGTTGTTTGTGCTGGAAGCTCTCCTGGTAGAAGCACTCCTAATGGAATTATGGGACTCGTAGTCCATGCAAAAGGGCAGTCGGGTCTGCTTGATCCTCTGCTCCGCACTGCAGCTAAACAACTGATTTTTCACTGCTCCCCACCCCCTCCAAGTGCTCTGGAAGAGCGCATGGACAATGTGCAGCAAGGAACAAGCTGTTTGACAGCAACACGGAGTGGAGGATCGGGACCACATAGACCGGAAGTGGCTGTGAACACACCACCCGATGTCTTTAGCCATGGGGACAGCGGAAACACTCAATTGTCACACCTGAGACATCTGTGCAACCAACGAGGAGTTAATAGGATGCTAACAGGAGGCAGATTAGTAGACAAAAATAGTGACGGTGCTTAGACAAAATGCACAGCCACAGGGCAAACGATTTAAGCACCCGATCATCATTGTGTCTAAAGACACCCACTTTCTTGGCTTGTGACAATCCATATTCAAAACGTCAACTACTAACCCTCCTACTTACATAGAGGAGATGAACCAGCAACTGGCAAAGTTTTGCCAACCCCCCCTTTGAAGTTTGAGGAGATGCAAGGAGAGTTCTATTTAAATCATCACCTCATCGCTTACCTACATTGTTCTAGTTCCATTCGAGAGCTATTTTCCACTTCTTGAATAGAAGCTGCTGAGATTCCACGGAAGTAGCCGCTCTGTAGGGATGTTTTATTCTTGGGACCAAAGTCCTTTTAACATCAGCCAGTCAGTCTTTGGCATGATCAAATAAAACCTTTAGTCCTCACCTGGCCTTGAGTATAGACTAATGGTGCAACCCTCCAGCTGTTCAGTGCCCATGCCAGCACTTAGGGCTAATTCAGACGTGCGTTTAAATCGCACAGCAGCAGCAGCGGTGGCATCGGGCAATTTAAAGCACCGCGCACTTCCGGGTTGGTGTGAATGCACTGACCGCGCACATTTCAGCGAGTGCGGTTTTGAAAGCTGCTCCGAGCAGCTTTTAAAACCGCACTCCAACAGTTCGCGTTAGGCTGAATTGGTGCATTCACACCAACCCAGAAGTGTGCGGTGCTTTAAATCGCACGATGCCGCCACCGCGGCTGTGCGATTTAAACGCACGTCTGCATGAGCCCTTAGTTCTAGTGTGAGTCCTGCTGAAGTAAAAATGATTTGCACAGGCTCCATGGGCTAGCGCTGATACTGAACAGCCAGAGGCTTGTGCTGACCATCTAATCCATATTGGTTATGAGCAGCCATCAGGATTAAGACCATGACAAGTAGGATCAGGATAAGGACCACATTCAATGACATACGGATTGGGAGTGGGAAAGGCCAAGATGATGTCAGTGTGCAGGCAGGAGTCAATACCAGAGATAAGGTTTACCAGCTGGAGGGAAATACAGAAAGTGATGCCAAAGTCCAGGGTGAAGAGGAGCATGTTGGCGGGGAAAGAAGATCGGAAGCGCAGGAGGAAGGAGGGAGGGTAATTACTGGTGGCCAGGCCAGGTGAGGGGGAAGGCCCAGAAGCATGTCCAGGTTGCAGGAACAGAGAGCTGGATGCAGGTGGTGGAAAGCAAGTGGACGCTAGAGGGGGCTATACAAGAAGGTCACAGGAACTAGGAGCACGCAGAAAGGAACCAGGCAGAAACAGCCTGTGAGTGAGTTTTAGAGCAAGGCATTGGAGTATGACCTGGAACTATATAGGCAACTTCAGCCAACCGTTGCAGGGCTCATGCTTAGGATCTGGTGGATGGGCTAGTCAATAAAGATCAAGTGCTGCAGAACTGATCATAGGCACGCTTTGCTGGATGGCTTCTTGGATCAGGCAAGCATTGTTGATTTTGAAGCCAACAGACCTGGATTCAAATCCCAGGGAACCTGGCAACTGGATGTAAATCTAGACACCATTTCACTCCACCTAGTTTGAGTTAATTCTATTCATTCCTATATTATGTTATTACATTTTTAAAAATAACTGCCAGTTGTCTATCCAGGAATTCCAATAGTGGGTAAACCTCTCTGGGATTAAGGAGGATAATATATTTCTTTTCCTAGCATAGTTCAGTACGTGCAAGGCCTGCTCAAATGTCTTAGCATGGCCATGCTACCCGTTGAAAAATGGCATGCTTTGTTTCATTGACTGTGTTCTATCAAAAGCTGCCCTAAAATACAAGCCTACATCCAAGAAACCAAGACAAAGCTTGCTTTAATATTTAAACAGGAAGAGAAATCTGACCTGTGTCATGTGGATACAAGTCCCCTTTGCTGCCGAAATGGCAGTGATGGGGAATTTGTTGCGCCCCTCCCACCCTTGAATCTGAGCGAGGCACAGAGTGGCACCGCAACAAGGAGGCTTTCTGGGGAGCCTTCCTTGTGTTTAGGAAGGGTTGCTGGGGCAACCATCCCGGAGCACAGGCGCAGTGAGTGCGCTGCATGGGGATTTGGAGGCCCACCCATTTTAGGAAGGGCGGGTCCCTGGAGTGCCGCGCGGGGGCGGCATTCCTAAGGCGGAGGCCGAAGAGTCAGCCCCACCCACCTCCCCTCTAGCACTGTGGTTTTTTGACCGGTTGCCATTAGGCAACCAAGGAGGAATTTTGGCGGGTAGCCTTCTTAATAAGGGTCGCTTGTTTTGCCTCCTTAACAGTGCGGAGTAGGCTAAATAGGACTCAATTTGGCTCAGATTCGGTTAGGGACAATCACGCAGATTTGGCTGTTTCAGTACAATTGGCTACTTGGCGTAACTGATTCGGTGTCAGGCATGTGTTTTAAATAGGCTAATTGGTTTGCTTAAGGACAATTAAGAGTTAAATTTGGTGAATTGGGAAGCATATTTCTTTGAAGTAATGTGGGAAGAATTGTTGCACTCTGCAGGGGTCCTGAATGTTATTGTTGGATAAATAGGTAGGAAATAGGATATCGAGAGTTATCTCCTTAAGAGACGGGGAGGTGACACATAGTGTAATGCAGGGCACCGCATGCACTTGGGTCCTGGTCCTGGGAGTGGTGTCTTAGCAGGGTGAGTAGGGGCATGCACTGCCTTCGTATCTTGTGGGCACTTAACTCCTTACTCATGCCCAGAGTTGGGCTTGTTCCCCTTCGGTCATGGCCACGACACTGTCAAAGGTAGGGATGTTTGTGGTTAGTGGTACTGCCACCGGAAGGCACTTCCAGGGCAGTACTTGAATTAATAAGTTATGTTACTTAGCTAGTAAGGGTGAGACTTCACCCAAAAAACCGGATACCGGTTTTACCGGATACCGGTTCCCAAAAAACTGGTTTACCAGATTAGAACCGGTATACCGGTACCGGTATTTTTCCATTGATTTCAATGGGGAACTGTCCCCATTGAAATCAATGGGGAAAAAACCAAACACTTTCCCTCCCCCATCCAGGCTGTGCGGGTGGAAGGGGGGACACCCCCCACCCACCCTGCCCAGCCTGGATTTTTTAAAAAACATTTTTTAGTCGAAGTCCCTGCTAGTGCGGGCTCCGGGTCACCGCCACCAGCACGGCAGCAGCCCGGAACCCGCACTAGTAGGGACTTCGACTAAAAAATGTTTTTAAAAAAATCCAGGCTGGGCAGGGTGGGTGGGGGTGTCCCCCCTTCCACCCGTGCAGCCTGGATGGGGGAGGGAAAGTTTTTTCTTTCTTTCTTTCTTTTACATTGCGGCCATTCATTTCAATGGCCGCAATGTAAACAAATCTGGTATGGGGAACTGGTACTGGTACCCCCAATTACCGGATTAATCCGATATTGCCAGTACAGCAAAATACCGGCAGTATAGGAGACCAGGGGAACCGAACTTCCCACCCCTATTAACTAGCATACTGGACCCAAAATTGCTAGTGCAATTACCCACCGGCGTTTTCTCCCTGACAATTGGTTTAATAAAGAGTGCAGCCTGTTTTGAATCCACTAATGTCTCTGTGTCTCATTCAGGGTGCACCGACAAAGAAGAATTCTGAGACATCCTGGAGAGATGTGCCATGCCGTGTACAGAAATCTTTGCCCTTTGGAACAGTCTGAAATGTTATAAAACAGTGGGAGCCTGTCAGGAATTGAAAGAGAAAGCATGCTATGGATATAGTGGGGGGAAGGGAGACAAAGGAAAAGGGAGGGGCCTTTAAGCAAAAATGAAAGCATACAGGGAAGAAAAGGAGCCATTTACAGACAATAGGGCAAGAGAAACAGAAAGTTAGAGGAAATTGCCTTCACCCATCCCCCACCCCCCATCTCAAGGGGTTGGTGGGTGACAGACCCCTTGTCGTGGTCCCCTTCAGAGAAGGGGAGAGAACAAGGGGATGGTCCCCTACCCCACAGGCAGAGTTCAGGTGGTGGGAAAAAGGGATGCTGCTGGAGCAGAGAAACGAAACGCGGTCACAGTCGCTGGGAAACTGTGGCCGCAGGCACATAGGCGCCACATAGGCTGTGCTCTGCCCCCCCTCCCAACAGGGGCAGAGCACGAGTTCAGCAGGACTCCAGCATCAGTCATGGACTGGAGCCAAACAGAGCAGCATGCTGCTTCAATGGTCTTCGCGGATTTCTGGCATGCGCTTACTTCGGCAGCAATGTCCTCTAATTCCCCCAGGCTCCCAGTAAGGGAGCAAAGTTGGCTCCGACAGGGCCAGCAGCCCATGTCCTACCCATCTCAGCTGGTGACCTAGCAGGTGAGGGAGCTTTTTGGCTCTGGTGGGCCCCCCGGCGCCACAAGAGTAACCTGGGACCTGCACTCCAGTACGGGGAGGCTCCCCCAATCATCAAAGCCCAGGATGGGCAAATCTAAGAAAAGGGCCATAACCCCACCCATGGCCAGGCCTTGGTGCCCCTCCTGATGAGTGGTGCTACCCCTGGGGGCTGAGGAATCAGCTGGTGCCATGGGGGCAGCCACAGAAAGGAGGGATACCTTCCCCCAGCCTAACTGGCCTTACTTCAGGGGCAGAGGATGGGCAGGCCATAAGCTCCCCTCTCTGGGACAGGCTGGCGGGATGTAAGGCCCTCCTGAGGGAGATGGTGGCCAGGACTAGGTGGAGGTGGTAGGACTAGGTAGGGTGATCTGATCCCTGGGGTGGGGTGTGTGTTAAACCACCCCCATCCCAGGGATCATACCTGCTGGTGCGGGCTCTGGGTCGCCGGCAGCGGCCCGGAGCACGCACTAGCAGGGACTTCGGGGGAAAATATTTTTTTTTAAAGCCAGCTTGGGCAGGGTGGGTGGGGGTGTGTCTCCCCTTCCAACCGCGCAGCCTGGACTGGGGAGGAAAAGTAAAGTGGGGGGGGTTTTGGTGGGTTTTTTTACATTGCGGCCATTCATTTGAATGGCCGCAATATAAAAAATCCGGTACGGGGGAGTCCGGTAAACGGGCCAGATTACTGGGTTTAATCTGATACTGCTGGTACACCAGATACCGGCAGTATTGGATACCGGATGATCCGGTAGTCCCACCCCTAATAAAAAGGACAAGGATCACTTGAAGCGCCCCAAGGCCGAGAGAAACTGGTCCAACTGGATGGCGGCCTTTTTCATGTTCCACAAGGTGATGATTCAGGCCTATCCCAGCCATGCTGCAGACCACCCAAATTATGCAGACATAGTCCGCTGAGCGTACAAGTTCGGCCCTGCTGGGGTATGGCTACAGTACGATGAGGCCTTCAGGAACAGGGCGGCGCACACCACTCATTGGAATTTAAAAGGCCATACTAATTATTCAAATTTCAATTGAAAGGGGGAAGGATGAGTCCTTCCAGGTCCAGTCCTATCTATTGTTAACTTAAACTTACTGGGGTGGCCTGATGGTTCTTCAGTGCCACTTTACACTAATTAACTATTTTAACTGTTCTAGGTCACTCTTGCCCCAGCCATCCAGCTGGTTGCGAAGGCATCATAGCCTTGTAGTGACCAGAAGCAGGAGAGAAGGCAATGACCTACTCGGGACCACCCCATCCTTGAGTGTATGGCTCACTCATTCTTCCTGGGCCTTAGAAGGAACCTGGCCGCTCCTGCTCTTGCTTCCTTCTGCAGCCTCATCTCTTAAGGAGATATCTTCATTTAATTATTCTGCTTATCTTAATATACTATGGCTTACCTGGACCCCTGCCACATGGAACCGTCATCGGATGCTTGGCTGGTTTCAACCCACCCCCTTTCTAACCCAATATCTGTGCTAGCTTATGTTTAAGTCCTCGCAGGTAGATATGGATGCCCTGATCAGAGAGGTGAACCCCATCAATCCTGAATAGTTCTGGCCAACAGAACCTAGGGCTGAAATGAGCCCCCTTTAAAAAATATCATGATAATTTGGGAGATATGAGACAAGGGGGCGAGAGCTCAGGTGCTCTCGGCCCCCTATTCCAAATCTTACGAATTATTGCAGGGGGGAATGGGCAGGGGTGGCAGAGCCCCCTGAGCACCTGTGGGGGAGGGAGGAGGCAAGGAAGATTTACTTACCTCCCTCTGGAGTCCATGGGGGAGTCCCCTCCCACACCTCTCCACACCACTCTGCACCACTGCGGAGGGGGTGGGGGTCCCGACGCTCCTTGCTACACTGATGGGCTTCCCAGCTCCAGTTAAAAAAAAAGAAACAAAAAGGGCTGGAGCATGCGCAGAGCAAATCTCCAGCCCTGGGTGCCTTTTTCAAAGATGGCACTGGCAGGGTCAAGCAGTTGTTCGGCACATGCTCCCTGAAGGCATCCTTTTCAAAGGATTCTATTCAGGATCATTATGCCCTGTTCCACCTAGTCAGCCGGCCATGGGTCTGCACACCATTTGCCCCTGAAGTACAGGCCAAAACCTGTGCTTCCTGCGGCTTCAGAGTGGACTTGGAGCTCCGCCTCTAGCAGTAGCTGCCTCCTCCAAAAGCTGACGCCGTTGTATTCTGCAAGGAACCTACTCCATGTCTCAAGATCCTCTCTCATGTCTGCCATGACTCTGATGTGATAGTGTTGGGGGAGATCCGCTGCGACTTTGTTGTATAGCCAGGAGAGGAAGGCCCTTCCCTGCACGACAACTCGACAGGCAAAATTTAGAGAGCCAAGCAAGGACTGTAGTTGCTTGTCCATGACCTTATTGGCTCTCTTGCATTCCCTCAGTGCCCTTCTAAGCGTGGCAAGCTTGTCCTCTGGTAATTGGAATATCCCTAGCACGGTGTCCATTTCTATGCCTAAGAAAGTGAGTGATGTCACTGGTCCCACCATCTTTTCTGGGGCAAGGGGAACACTGAGTTCCTCCATCACGGACTCGAAGGCTCGCAATAAGTGCCCACAGTCCAGAGTCTCAGGCCAGCCTATGAACAAAAAATCATAAATATAATGGATGATCTTATTGGATTGTGCTGTGTCAGACCACCCACTCAAGGAGCGTGCTGAAACACTCGAAGGCAGTGCAGGAAATGGCGCACCCCATGGGCATTGACATGTCATAGTAGCACCTGCCCTGGAACTGGAATCCCAGGAGCTTGAAATCGAGTGGGTGGACCGGGAGCAAGCAGAAGGCCGAATTGATATCACACTTTGCCAGTAGTGCCCCTTGTCGACATGCCCATGCCACCTCGATGGCCTGGTCAAACAATGCATACCGCACAGAGCACAGCTTGTCTGGGATGGCATTGTTAACAGATTCCCCCCTTGGGTAAGACAAGTGATGAATCAGGTGGAATTCACCTGGGGCCTTCTTGGGCACAATACCCAGGGGGGAAACATGCAGGTCAACCATTGGAGGCTGGAGGAACGGTCCTACAACCCGGCCTTAATTGATCTCTTTTTGGAGTTTGGTGTGTAACCAAATGATCCCTGCCAGCTACTGATTTGAGATTGGTCACCCACTATCTAGTCTTCACTCAAAATCCATTCCTAAAACCCTCCACTACATATTCAATTGTGTTCCTATCCGGGCACTCGCTAAGTGCTTGTTTGAGCGCGTCATCATGACGCACCAGCATTCATGCCTTTGGTCGTTCCACCCCTGTTGCTGCTTGGGGGGGTACTTCCCTGGCCTATTCCGTTTCCGGTTTGTTTGACCCAGTCACAGTTAGTCGCTGGGTGGTTTCCTCCGCAGTGGGCCCAAGCGTGCTTGAAGCGGCAAAGGGAGCGGGCGCACCTCCCTGACCCATTATACTCCCAGCAGGTGGCCGCCTTCGAGGAGGCGTGGTGCCCATCTGCCTGAAAGGGGTCATTAATTGGTGCCACCCCTCCTTTCACCAGTGCATGGCTGCTATCCACTCTGGGGGCATTGGATGCATTGTTCATGCACTCTAGTCAGAGGTCTTGTGCATAAACATCCCATTGCATGCCCGGGGTAATGAATGCCCACTTTCTGAAAGCCTCGTCGTAGCATAGCCATGCCCTAGGGTGGCCGTGTCAAAAGCTCACCTGACTATGTCCTGGCATTTTATAAGGTCTATTTCCCTGCCAGGGGACATCTCCACTATGACTCCCATCAGAATGGAGAAGGCTGCTGACCAGTTAGACCAATTCCAGTTGGCTTTAGGTCTTTTGAAACATTCTCTCTCTTTGGGCTCATCCTTTGATGTTGGGTCAGGGATGGGATCGGTGAAAAGGAGCGAGAAAACATCCACATATTCTCCATTCCATATTTTGTCCCTAGTGGCCGGGAGGAGGTGTGCACCAATTGGTGCCATGATAGCTGCATAAGCGCCTGCTAATGACGGCAGTTCGTGTCTATTCTGGTTGACGTAACAAGCGTAGGAGCAACACACCATTGTGAGGCCCATACTTGTGTTGCCTGTGGTGCAAAACCTTGTGGTGGGGCAGCTGGTGCATGCACACTGTGCTGCAGTGGGCTTGGGTGTTCTCCCCTGTAACCTATGGGTATAGCAGCCAGTGTGTTCCCATTGTGCTGCTGTTGGCGAGTTGTAAGTCTGGGATAACCTTGTGGTGTTGTGATCTGTATGCCCGTGCTAACCTGGTGGTATCCCGAATTATACTGGGGGCCCTGCTGCTCGGGCCATGGCACCCAGGTACCGTTCCACCCCCATCTCATGGGTGTATTGGGGGTATAGCTGTGGTGGGAGGCATACATGTCTGCCCCTGCCAGACTGTGCCCACCCCCCTGCCATGAAGGGGGCCTGGTGTACTCACTCTGAGAAGGTATCAAGTAGTCATGCTGCTGTTGTAGGATCGCTGTCCCCGTGGCAGTTGACCTGGCCAGGGAGATCACAGGGCCAGTGTTATCCAGCCTGGGCTGTCTGTTGGTGGCTTCATATACTGCCTCCTCGATTGCTATCATTCTCCTTAAAATGGCATCCACTTGTTCCTGCTTCTCCTGCTGGAGGTCATGGTAAGGGTGCTACTTGTTGGGGGTTGAATCTGGGTCCTGCCTCTCCTCTGGGCGCTCCTTCTAGGCCTTTGTCTCTCGGGTGTCGCCATCTGGTTCTGCCGTGCATGTTGGGAGTTCCTTCTGGGTCGCTGTCTCTCTGGGCTTGCTGCCCTGAAATGAGAGGGCAAAATGCAGCAGTGCCTACCCTGCCTGTGCAGTGGATCCCCAACCCGCTCCCCTTGTGGGTCTGGCTCTTCCATTAAAGGAGGCCCACCCATGGCCTGGGGGCTGCTCCTTGGTGGGGGTGAATTCAACAGCCGCTGTACAGCAGCCTCGCATCCCCCCAGTCTAACCTGCAGGGGTCTCAGCACAGCCTCAAAAGGGTCCCCTGTGGAAGTGGAGGGGGCCACTGGCAACCCACCCCCCTTCATATCCCTTTCTTTGGGGTTCCTTGCTGGGCTTTATTTCAGGGCCCTTGCCCTTAACCCGCCCACCACCCTTGGACATGCTACTGGTGTGTGTGTGTGTGGAGGGGGGTGCCACCTACCAGGTGCCGGGGCTGGTTCCTCCTGGGGGTCCGCTGCCTGGTGTTTTTTGTTGTTGTTTAAAAATGGGTGGGGTGTGTGTTCCCGCGGGGTGAATAACCATGTGGTGCCGCACTGCGGGCCATAGGGATGTGTGAACAGAACGCGGTTCAGTTNGACATGTCATAGTAGCACCTGCCCTGGAACTGGAATCCCAGGAGCTTGAAATCGAGTGGGTGGACCGGGAGCAAGCAGAAGGCCGAATTGATATCACACTTTGCCAGTAGTGCCCCTTGTCGACATGCCCATGCCACCTCGATGGCCTGGTCAAACAATGCATACCGCACAGAGCACAGCTTGTCTGGGATGGCATTGTTAACAGATTCCCCCCTTGGGTAAGACAAGTGATGAATCAGGTGGAATTCACCTGGGGCCTTCTTGGGCACAATACCCAGGGGGGAAACATGCAGGTCAACCATTGGAGGCTGGAGGAACGGTCCTACAACCCGGCCTTAATTGATCTCTTTTTGGAGTTTGGTGTGCAACCAAATGATCCCTGCCAGCTACTGATTTGAGATTGGTCACCCACTATCTAGTCTTCACTCAAAATCCATTCCTAAAACCCTCCACTACGTATTCAACTGTGTTCCTATCCGGGCACTCGCTAAGTGCTTGTTTGAGCGCGTCATCATGACGCACCAGCATTCATGCCTTTGGTCGTTCCACCCCTGTTGCTGCTTGGGGGGGTACTTCCCTGGCCTATTCCGTTTCCGGTTTGTTTGACCCAGTCACAGTTAGTCGCTGGGTGGTTTCCTCCGCAGTGGGCCCAAGCGTGCTTGAAGCGGCAAAGGGAGCGGGCGCACCACCCTGACCCATTATACTCCCAGCAGGTGGCCGCCTTCGAGGAGGCGTGGTGCCCGTCTGCCTGAAAGGGGTCATTAATTGGTGCCACCCCTCCTTTCACCAGTGCATGGCTGCTATCCACTCTGGGGGCATTGGATGCATTGTTCATGCACTCTAGTCAGAGGTCTTGTGCATAAACATCCCATTGCATGCCCGGGGTAATGAATGCCCACTTTCTGAAAGCCTCGTCGTAGCATAGCCATGCCCTAGGGTGGCCATGTCAAAAGCTCACCTGACTATGTCCTGGCATTTTATAAGGTCTATTTCCCTGCCAGGGGACATCTCCACAATGACTCCCATCAGAATGGAGAAGGCTGCTGACCAGTTAGACCAATTCCAGTTGGCTTTAGGTCTTTTGAAACATTCTCTCTCTTTGGGCTCATCCTTTGATGTTGGGTCAGGGATGGGATCGGTGAAAAGGAGCGAGAAAACATCCACATATTCTCCATTCCATATTTTGTCCCTAGTGGCCGGGAGGAGGTGTGCACCAATTGGTGCCATGATAGCTGCATAAGCGCCTGCTAATGACGGCAGTTCGTGTCTATTCTGGTTGACGTAACAAGCGTAGGAGCAACACACCATTGTGAGGCCCATACTTGTGTTGCCTGTGGTGCAAAACCTTGTGGTGGGGCAGCTGGTGCATGCACACTGTGCTGCAGTGGGCTTGGGTGTTCTCCCCTGTAACCTATGGGTATAGCAGCCAGTGTGTTCCCATTGTGCTGCTGTTGGCGAGTTGTAAGTCTGGGATAACCTTGTGGTGTTGTGATCTGTATGCCCGTGCTAACCTGGTGGTATCCCGAATTATACTGGGGGCCCTGCTGCTCGGGCCATGGCACCCAGGTACCGTTCCACCCCCATCTCATGGGTGTATTGGGGGTATAGCTGTGGTGGGAGGCATACATGTCTGCCCCTGCCAGACTGTGCCCACCCCCCTGCCATGAAGGGGGCCTGGTGTACTCACTCTGAGAAGGTATCAAGTAGTCATGCTGCTGTTGTAGGATCGCTGTCCCCGTGGCAGTTGACCTGGCCAGGGAGATCACAGGGCCAGTGTTATCCAGCCTGGGCTGTCTGTTGGTGGCTTCATATACTGCCTCCTCGATTGCTATCATTCTCCTTAAAATGGCATCCACTTGTTCCTGCTTCTCCTGCTGGAGGTCATGGTAAGGGTGCTACTTGTTGGGGGTTGAATCTGGGTCCTGCCTCTCCTCTGGGCGCTCCTTCTAGGCCTTTGTCTCTCGGGTGTCGCCATCTGGTTCTGCCGTGCATGTTGGGAGTTCCTTCTGGGTCGCTGTCTCTCTGGGCTTGCTGCCCTGAAATGAGAGGGCAAAATGCAGCAGTGCCTACCCTGCCTGTGCAGTGGATCCCCAACCCGCTCCCCTTGTGGGTCTGGCTCTTCCATTAAAGGAGGCCCACCCATGGCCTGGGGGCTGCTCCTTGGTGGGGGTGAATTCAACAGCCGCTGTACAGCAGCCTCGCATCCCCCCAGTCTAACCTGCAGGGGTCTCAGCACAGCCTCAAAAGGGTCCCCTGTGGAAGTGGAGGGGGCCACTGGCAACCCACCCCCCTTCATATCCCTTTCTTTGGGGTTCCTTGCTGGGCTTTATTTCAGGGCCCTTGCCCTTAACCCGCCCACCACCCTTGGACATGCTACTGGTGTGTGTGTGTGTGGAGGGGGGTGCCACCTACCAGGTGCCGGGGCTGGTTCCTCCTGGGGGTCCGCTGCCTGGTGTTTTTTGTTGTTGTTTAAAAATGGGTGGGGTGTGTGTTCCCGCGGGGTGAATAACCATGTGGTGCCGCACTGCGGGCCATAGGGATGTGTGAACAGAACGCGGTTCAGTTGTTCGGATGTTCGGTCGTTCAGTTCGAAACCCGAGTTCGGGTTCGATGGTTCGGTTCAGCCGAGTTCGGTTTGGCCGAAATTGGCCAAACATTCAAAAACAGCAAAACAAAACCGAAACGAAATTGAAACCGAAACCTCATTTTTGACCCCGGAAAGACATTTTTCCTGCCCCCGAACTCATCTGAACACGACCGAACTGTTTGGTCGTTCAAGAGTTTGGTTTGGACGTTTGGTTCGGACATCCGAACAGACCGAGTTTGGTCCGAACTCCCAACATCCGAACTGCATTCGCCCATCGCTAGCGGGCCAACAGGCCTTGAGTCTGTTGAAGCAGGCTTGGTGGGACCTATTGCAGGCAGTTCTAGGTGCCTGGATGATCCTTCACCCATCCTCTGGTGCCGCCTGCTATCTCCATTCTGTTACATTCTTCTGTACACAGAGTTCTGCAAAGAGTGGCCCCATCATAACCCTTCATCCTACATGGCAGTAGTCATTCTTTGAAGCTCAGGGCCAGGGGGGTCAGATTGAAACTTGCACTAAATTATACTTGATTACATTAAGCAAAAATTAGCCACACACATATCCCAGGTGGCAAAATTAATAATTACACAGGAAAGGGAACAATGCATAAACTGGTCCACATATCTAATAGACTTCCTCCCCGTCATTTCCCTTGAGGTAAGCCAGGAGCACTGTCTTGCCTGTACAATCTGCTCGTCAAGTTTGTACACCAATGGTGTGTAGAGAAGCATTCTTGGTAGATGTTCTGCAGGCATGAAACTCCCTATCCCTGGAAATTTGTCTAAACCCAAGCCTACTCGTCTTCCAAACAAAATATAAAACTTTTTTATTTGGCCAGGCATTTGGCAGCCAGGGATAGTGGGTGAGGAGATTTGAGATGATGGCTTTATTTTAAATCTTTAATTTAAATTGTGTATTTTATGTTTTTAAGTACTGTAACCTGCCCTGAGCCTTCGGGCTAGGGCATGATAAAAATATAAATAAATAAATAAATAAATAAAATAGATGAGAGATTCATCCTTGGCACCACAAACCCACAGGATGACATGGGCAAGACAATTCTTCAATGACTTTAATGGTGGAATATCATCCTGCAAGTCCTGGATTTTGTGCACAGAACTCTCAGTTGAAAGATACATAGAACTAGTGCTGAAATGAATATATTTTATATTCATGGAGATTATTTGCATGTTTGCTCCCACAAACAAATATCCAAATTTGTCTTCATCCAATTTGTATCTTTCTTCACTTTGGTATCACATTCACTTGGGCAGGGCTATTTGGAGGGTTTTTTAAAATATATTTCTGAATGTGATTGATCCAAATGCAGCAATCACATCCGCATTAAAAAAAAAAGCCCCCTGCCCTCCTCCGTCCTCTTCTCTTGCTGCTCAGGATCTTGCATCATTCTTCACCTCAAAGATTGACAAGATCCATCGAGACATTGCCTCCCACCCACCTCCTCCTCTTGCTCCCGTACCACCCTCCCCCCTCACATCCTTCCCTCCTGCCTCCCTCGAGGAGATCTCCGCTCTGCTCTCTTCATCGAACCCCTCCACCTGCCCCCTTGGCCCGATCCCCTTCCGACTCCTGACCTCTATTGCTCCCACTGTCACCCCCCCCCTTCTACATGTCATCAATCTCTCCCTTTCCACNGGCAATATTTACACCTGAGTCTGTGGAGAGCCAGATGCTACCCATGAACTCTGTGTGTGTGTGTGTGTGTGTGTGTGTGTGTGTGTGTGTGTGTGTGTGTGTGTACCAGAGCTGAAACAGATACCCACAGAACTGGTTATACTCACTGAAATTGCAATACCTGAATTGTTTTGGGCAGGCTGAGTACTAAACAGTATTCTTTGAGTGCCTGATGAGTTACGCAAATTACTATTACCGAATTACTGTTTTCCGATTACTGAGTTACTGTTATTTTGATTTGCGCCATTTTACTGATTACTAATTTGCCATTTTTCTGTCAATTTCCATTAATCTATTGATTGTTCTAGATAGGAAAGAAACTAGAACGGTAACACAGTAAGTCAGAATGGGCTGGTAAAACGGAAAGCCAGTAACTCGGTAACCATAATACCTGATATTGTAGGTAGTTAGGTACCCGCCGTCTGGGTATTCAGGTACCAACTGAGTACCCAATAGGCTACCCAAAACGTTGGGTATTGCCTGAAAGTAGAAAACTTGGTGGTACCCATTTCAGCTCTAGTTGGGAAGCAGGGGGATTACCAGCTCTGAGGAGAACCAAGGAGCAGGGGCAGGAGAAGTGTCAGGGGAGCTGGCACTGATCCTGCCACTGCAGTCCTGAGTTCCTCAAAGCCGGGGCAGCACAAGAAGCAGCCGCAGGGAGGCAAGTCCGGGGGCAAGCTCTGGTCTGATCCCTGCTGCTGCCACCACTCCTCCCTGGACACATATGGTAACAAACAGGAATTCTCACATTGTCCCTCCATTTAAGAAAGAACCCCTACCCCATCATCGTCGTACTAGGAGCTGCCCTGATTTCCCTCCATCTTCTTGCCTTGTGTTTGTCTTGTATTACGCTGCAATCTTTTCAGGACTCTGATAATGTGTCTGCCTAACTCTCAGCAGGAAAAGCACCATGTCAATTTATAGTCCTCCATAAACATATTACCATTGGACAGTTGGGTGGAAATAAAAGGTGAGGCCCGGCTTGAAAGAGAAAATTCAACAAAGTCTTCTCCCTCCAGGGTCATTAGCTCATCCTTGCAGCTGGCAGACTCCTGTGTAATTAGCATTTCCCATGAATTAGATATTCACTATCCTAGCAGCCCTCCTAACTCCAGGCCATAATTCCAGCTCTGTCTCCTCCTGTGCAGGCACCGGTCTCATGTATTTTATCCTCACCTGTCTGAGTAAAACTCTCTGCCTTTTGTCCCTGGTTCTTAATTTATTGAAACGAGCTGAAAGAAAGAGGCCTTTGCCTGTGATGCAAAGTGATGCCTGTGATGGAAACTGCAGGTAATGGAGCCAGCCCGTGATTAAAGGAAAGTTTTTGATGCCAAGTGAATCTCATTTAAACCTGTTGGCTGCTCCAGCCACAGGGCTTACATTCATGCCTGCTCAATGACAGATTTCTCACACCATTTTGGGAACATCCTGACTCCAAAGTTGCATGGGAATAAATGCACAGATCCAAACCGAGCACCTGCAAGTTGGACGCAGAGTAAGAATTGTTGATGTCCTGGCAAAAATAACATGTAGGTTCCCCCCCACCCCAACAAAGGGAGTGGAGGAGAGATTGTCTGTTTTGGGAGAGGAGACAGACACAGTCCCTCTTCCCCCCTACCCCTCTAGCACAAGTGGCTAGATCCTCCTCATGATCCTGGGTGCTCCTCATGGTAGTGGTGCTGCTGCTACCATAGTCTGAAGATCTTGGGCTGCTGGACCCTTTCCCACCAGCCACCATGGGGCTTCCACTCCATTCCCCACCCCCACCCGCAGAATGGATTGTAGGGCCACTGTACTTGCAAGAAGCCAGCTTGGCAGCACCTGCTTCCTGACACACTATGTATATTAGAGAGGGGAAGAGCCTCAAAGGGGCCGCACCCTGGAAACTAGGGCTCGGTAGGAAGAAATAAGGATGGGCAAACAGATCGTGGTTCGGGTTCGGCTGTTCAGTTCGGCTGTGTTCGGTTCGTCCGTTCGGTTCGGCCGTTTCGTTCGACTGCGTTCGGTTCGTCCATTCAGTTCGGCAGTTCAGCTAGTTCGCCGAGTTCGGGTTCG
>QEPC01001501.1:894114-907209 GCA_003113815.1 Sphenodon punctatus
CAGTCAGATAGGTGGGCCGAGAACAGCAACTGCTCCACCAACTTCACCCCCAGTCTCAGGTGGTGCGGAGAGCAAATGTCTCCCGCCATGGAGAACACCCACTCGCTGGGGACACTCGTTGGTAGGCAGGACAACAGACCCTTGGCCACTTTGGACAGGGTCGGCCATACATTGGTCTTGCCAGCCCAGTAGAGTAAGGGATCGCTGCTGGGTTCTATGCACGGCTCCTCCTCCAGGTAGCTCTCCACTGCTGCTGAGGCACTGTCATACTCCCTCACATAACTGTCCTTGGGCACCACCTCCACCACTGCCCTCAGCCATGCTGCCTGCCCTGCTGTGCATGAGCCCATGCTCGCCAGAGTCCCCTGCCCATACGAGCTGCTGCTACTCTCAACAGGGGTGCTGCTGCTGCTGCTCAGCCTGCTGCTGGTGCTGCTACTGTTAGGGCTGGGGGCAGGGATAGACCCCGCTGGCTGAAAGGTGTGGCTGCTCCCACCAACCCCAGGGGTGTCCTGCTGCTGCTGCTGATGCTGCTGCTGCTGCGCACTCTCCAGAGCCCTCTCTGCCTGATGGACCCTCTCCACCAGCTCACCTTTCCAGTGGCCATAGAGCGGTGTCTGGCGTGCCACGCTGCCCTTGACCCTGGGGTCCAGCATGGTTGCCAACACGAATTCTGCCAATTTCAGGAGCTCATCGAACCGTGCCTTCAGCTGTGCCTTCAGTAGCTGCACCAGGTCAACCGCCTCATCCCCAAGCTTCCTGCCCTGAGGGCCACAATCCCACCCCTGGGGAATCTCCTCCAGCCTCCTGAGGAGACTCTGGACCAGACAGGTCACCTGGCTGATGGTGACCATGGAGGAGCTGATGATCTCTGTCACGGCCAGGAATGGTCTGAGAACGAAGACCGTGTGAGCCAGGATCTCCTATTCCACCCCATTGTACCCAGGAGGTGCCCCACTGTTCATCACCATTTGAACCTGATGCAAGGCAGTTTTCTGCTTGAGAAGCCGCTCGAGCATCAGGAAGGTCGAATTCCACCAGGTGGACACATCCTGCACCAGTTGGTGCACTGGGGAGTCTTGCTCGGCCTGCTTTGCCTGGAGGAGGTCGCTTCCCTTCATGTTCCAGTTAAAGAAACCGGCCAGCTTCCTCCCCCGCTTGAACAGGGAGCTAAGGGTGCCTGCCCCAATCCCCTTCTCCCCCAAGCCCAAAGCATCCCTGACCACAAGGTGAAGGGTGTGTGCAGTGCAAGGGATGCTGGTGAAGTCCCACTCATGGACTGCCCTCAGAATATTGACCACATTGTCCGTCACCACGCACCCCTTGGTGAAGGGCACGTCTGGCGTGACCCACTCCCTCACCATGGCAGTCACGGCTGACTTGATGTTCCGAGTGGTGCGGGGGCCATCCATTACTTCCGCTTGAAGCAGGGCCCACCTATACCCTGCTTCGGGACCCCTCCTGCCACTGTCAAACGCTGCCTCCGGATCCTGTCACCAGTGCGCCGTGACTGCCAGGTAGGCGTGCTGCACATTCCTGCTCGACCACAGGTCTGTGGTGAAGTGGACGGTAGCACCCCCAGCCCTTACCAGCTGCTCCCTCACCTGCTCCTTTAAAGTCTGGTACAGAGCTGGCACCACCTGCTGACTCAGAGTGGTGCACGAGGGCAGCTTAAACTGGGGGGCCAGGAACCCAATCAGGCTCCTAAACTCCATGTCCCTGATCACCAAGAAGGGCTGCCCATCCAATGTTCCCCCAATATGCGCGTGGCTTTCAGTTGAAAGCCACGCTGCCCTCCACATCCTGCAGCTGCTGAGGGACTTGGCAGCTGCCCCCACTCCAGCTCCTCCATGGTGCACTGACACTTCCGCTGCTGCTGCTGCTCCCCCCTAGCAGTGATACCGCTCCTGCTGCTAGAGGCAGTTGTTAGAGCAGGACACTTGCCCGCTGATGAAGGAGGACAACTGGCCACTGCAGTCGGGAACCCGCTGGTGTCCACTGCCCCTGCTTGCCTGCTTAGCAGCACAGTGCTGTGGCATGATTGAGGTACCTCGCCATGGCAGTTGTGCCAAGGTTGGTGAGCACCTGCCCACGCTTCACCACCTTCTGGCACAAAGTGCACTGCACCTCCCTGGGATCATCCACCCGCACCAACTTAAAATGCGCCCGGCTCCAGCCGGAGGATTTTTTCCCCCTCCTGCCTTCTGGCCTGCACCAGTTGACGCATTGCTGAACATGGTGGTGATACAGCTCTGGGAGGGACAGCCATCGTGTCAGCACCAGACATCTCCTCAGGACTAGTGTCTGCCTCGCTGTCCCCAATATGAGTGATGTTCCGTGAAGGGGAGTGCTGGGACCCTGAGGCTGATGGACTGCCCAACATGCTGCTGTCACTCTCCCTGTGCCCCCTATAGCTGCTGCTGCTGCTTTCCCTGCTGCCATTGCCCAGGGATTGGGCCCTGTCTCTAGGACCCAGGGTGGGATCCACCAGCCCTGGACTGCTGGGGATCACCTCAACAATTGGGGACATTGGTGGCCCTTGAGGAACATCCGACCCCAAAGCACCTGCTCCTGCAGCTGCAGCAGAGACAGCCGCAGCCTCCTGGACTGCAGGCCTTCCAGTGCCCTGCGTGGCAGTGGAGGATGCTGGCAGGAAGCGCCGCCGAACCACATCCTGGCTAGTGTCACTGCTGGGAGCCTCTGAAGCCTGACTGCCTGTCAGGGGTAGGAGGGGGGTGAAAGGGAGGAAAGGAAGGACACCAACCACTCGCCACACACTCCCTGCTCTCAGCACCCAGTGTGTGGTATAATATTCCCTCAGGAATTTAGGTGGCCCTAATACTCCTGTATGGGAGAAGGCCAGATCATCACAGGGAGCAGGGACCAGGAATGCCAAGCCCAGGGCTTGCACACCCAATGTTTGACATGGCCTATCACTCCGAATACCACACTCACGTCCAGTCACTCGGGGATTCAGGGTGCTCCACAAGGTGAAGGTGAAGAGGGAGAGATGCCCAGGTACATGCACAGGAAGGGGGAAGGTTCCAGTCACTTGGGGTGTAAGGAGTAGGAAAGGCCAGGGGCTCTGGGGAGGTAGAGGGAAAGGTTTCTCTATACAACGCACAAGCACTCTCACGTTCTTTCACACACACAAGCACACTATTCACACTCACCAATCACACTCTCACTCTCCAATGGCTACACCAAAGCTTCACAAATGCTCAGTCCCACGAGGGCCAGTCTGTCAGCAACTGATCACCGGCAATGCTGTACTGCACTGGCTGCCTTTTATGCATTTGTGGCCCCTTCCTATGGCACATGCAGATGCGCTGATCATCGCGGCGCTGCGGGCAGCTCCGCCCTATTGGACTCCGCCCCTGTTACCTGGGGGCTTGACTGCGTGCTTACATCTGCATGCGGGGCTGGGCTGGGTGGCCCTTCCCCACCTGTGCCACTTGCAAGGCGCGGGCTCTCGCCGTGGTGGTGTCGGGGGTGCTGGCATAGGCCCCGCCCCTGAGGAAGGTGCGGTGCTGCCTAACAGTACCCCTCCCCCTAAAACCCCAACCCCGATGAGGGCAGGGGCGGGAAGGGTGGTGGAAATTAAACAAACGGACTAACCTAGGAGCATGAAGAGTGGAAGCAGTTTCCCAGGATCAATCGGCAACATCATAACCTTTCCAGTTGATCAGGTAGAACAATGTACCTCTGCGCCATTTATAGTCCAAGATCTCCCAGACCTCGTATTCAGGGGAGTCCGCAATCGTTGGCTCGGGAGGAGACAGCGAGTCCTCCAGGAACATTGATGGCTGGTGACATTTCAGGAGGGAGACATGGAACACAGGATGAATGCGAGTCTGTGGGGGCAGCTGTAGCTCATACGTTACCGGGTTCAGTTGGCACTGCACAGGGAACGGCCCCATGTATCTGTTGTCCAGTTTGGCCAAAGGGTGTAGGGATGGGTAATGACATTGATCTACGCAGACCAGGTCTCCTGGGTGGAAGGTTGGGGTGACTTGTCTATGGCAGTGTGCCTGATGTTTGTAATGTTGGTGAGCGACATGCAGCATTGCCGTAGCATGAGACTGAGCTTGGCAGAGTTGTTGGACCATGGTGCCAGCAGCGGGTATGCTAGTGGATGGAAGTTCAAGGAAACAAAGACGGGGGTGAAAACCATACGTAACAAAGAAGGGGGAAGATCCCAGCAATGCATTAGAGGCATTATTGTAGGCGAACTCTGCTAGTGGAAAATGGGAGACCCAATCGTCCTGCAAATAATTGACATAACACTGTAGGTATTGTTCCAAAGACTGATTGACATGTTCAGCCTGACCATTTGCTTGGGGATGGTAAGTGGTGGTGGGAGAGAGTTTTACTCCTAGGGCAGTGAATAGGGCTTGCCAAAAGCATGCAATAAACTGTGATGTCTGATCTGAGACAAAGGTGCGTGGAATGCCATGCAATTTGATTGCATGGTGCATCTGGAGGATGACTGTCTGACCCTTGGGCAGACCCTTGCAGGGGATGAAATGTCCCAATTTGGTGAATTGGTCTACAATGATGAAAATAGTGGTGTGCCCTTGTGACGGAGGGAGTTCCAGTATAAAGTCCATGCTTACATTTTGCCAGGGTCCCTGAGGCAGGGTACGAAGTTGCAATTAGTCAAGGGGGTTTCTGATGAGGGGTTTTGGTTTAGGTGCACATTTTGCACCCCTGTACATAGGCACGTACATCTGCCTGGACTATTGGCCACCAAAAGTGTCGTAACACGAATGCCACTGTGTGGCATTGTCCCAGGTGGCTGGCTAAGGGAGCATCATCGTGGGACGATAGCACGTGTTTGCGTGCCAGGAGAGGGACTACTATCCGGTTCTTGTGCTTATATACCCCCTGTACCATGTCCACTTCAGGGATTTGCCTTAAGGCTGGGTCTTTAGCCACTATTTTACAAAACTGGGAGTAGGTAAGACTGGAGGAGGCAAATACCTTTTTGTTGAGAAGCATCTCGCCCAGGTCCGCTGGCATCTCCGTACCGTCATACGACCTAGATAGTGTATCAGCGAGGATGTTGTTCTGTCCTGGTTGGTATTGAACCTGAAAAGAGAAACTGGTGAAGAATAATGCCCACGAGCATTTTGGGCATTCATTATCTGGGCTGTCTGTAGGTACATTAGATTTTTGTGATCAGTGATCACTAGTACCGGTACTTTGGACCCCTCCAATATTGTCTCCAGTTCTCAAAGGCCGCCTTAATGACTAAGAGTTCCCGATCCAAGATTGTGTAGTTTTGCTCTGCTATCATCAGTTGCCTGGAATAAAAGGCACAAAGGTAACAGAGAGGAGTTGCCTTCCGTAGGTTGAGATAGTACTGCCCCTAGGGTCACGCTCGAGGCGTCTGTTTCTACAATAAATGCTTTGGAAAAATCGGGATGTTGAAGGATTGGGGCTTGGGTGAATACTCATTTCAATTCCTTGAAGGCCAATTTCTGGGATACCGTCCATTTGTATTCTTGTCCTTTCTTTAACAGCAAGATTAAAGGGGTCGTTAGTGCTGCATAGTGAGGGATATACTGCCTATAATAATTAGCACTTCCTAGAAACCGTTGCAACTGTTTTATTGCTTGCAGGGCAGGCCATCTTTGAATGGCCTGTACCTTGCTTGGGTCCATGCTGATGCCTTGGGGTGAGATAAGGAACCCTAGAAAGGGCACCGTTTGCTGGTGGAAAGCGCATTTCTCAATTTTGCAATACAGGCGATATTGCTTCAGATGTAACAGTATGGATCGTACATGCTGGATGTGTTCTGCATGACTACGGGGAAAAAATCAAAATATCGTCTAAGTAGACCACAAAGTATTGATCCAAAATATCCCTTAAGATGTCATTCATCAGGTGTTGGAAGGTGGCCGGTGCATTGGCCAACCCAAATGGCATGACTAGATACTCAAAATGTCCATACCTTGTTCAGAAGGCAGGCTTCCACTCATCGCCTGCATTCATTCATACAAGATTATAGGCTCCTCTTAAGTCCAACTTTGTGAAGATGCCAGCGCCTTGTAGCCAGTTCAACAATTCTGGAATGAGGGGCAAGGGGTACTTGTTCTTGATAGTTATCACATTAAGTCCTCGATAGTCTATACAAGGCCGGAGCCCCCCATCCTTCTTGAGTACAAAGAACATCGGTGCCCCAGCGGGGGACGTAGAGGTCTAATAAACCCTTTCTGGAGATTATCATCAATATAATCCTTAAGGGTTTTAAGTTCAGGGTCTGACAGGGCATAGATTCTTCCATATGGGGGTTCAGTCCCTGGTAACAACTCAGTAGGACAATCGTATGACCTGTGCGGGGAAAGTTCTAGGGCCTGTTGCTCCATAAACACCTCCTGTAGGTCCCAATATGCCTGGGGTATAGAGGTAGGGAAACTATTTATCACGAGGCCCTGTAACGTCTGAGCCAGGGGAGCCAGAGGAGAATGTAGACATGTCCGTTTACAATAGGGGGATGTAATTCAATGGTCTTACTCTGCCAGTTAATAAATGGATTGTGTTTTCACAGCCAGGGCAGTCCCAGCATGATAGGGAAGGTTGGGGTGCAGATCAGATCGAAGCTTAACAGCTCCTGGTGACTCCCAATGGTAACCGCTAACTCGCGAGTACGATAGGTGATACGGCCAGACATCAACGGCGACCCGCCAATGGAGTATACTGCTTCAGGGGGCTCTTTAGTCTGTGTGGGGAGGTCACATTGTGTGACAACGGTGTCATCTATAAAGCACCCAGAGGCACCAGAATCTAAGCGAGCGGGGATAATGATGGTATGGGTTGAGGTAACCTGAAGAGCCAAGGGAATTCTAAGATGGTTGATGCTGATGGCGGTGAGGGGAATGACAGAAATGCTGGTGGGCGAGGGGCTCTTAATGCTCACCAGGATGCCTCCTGCCCATCCCCGGGCTTGTCGTTTCCCGGCGACCATCTGGACGGAGGTAACTGTGGGCATGTTTGAATGAAATGCCCTCGACCCCCACAATAAAAACATAAATGATCTGACCTTCAGCGTTCCTTTTCCTCAGCTGCTAGTGGACCTCACGAGGCTCCCAGCTGCATAGGTTCAGGTTCGTCTGTCTTTGCTGGTTCCATCCGTCCTACATTGGAGAGGGGCGCCTGTGATGGCCAGGTTCATACCCCCCTCTTGTCATCGTTCTCGCCAACGTTCGGACAGCTGGTCATCGATCTGGAAGGTTAAGGTAACCAACTCCCCCCACGTGCTAGTTAAAGTAGTATAGGAGAGCTGGTCCTTAAGCTCATCATTGAGGCCTTTCCTGAACATGACCTTCAACACAGTGTCTGGCCATCCTAACTCTATGGCTACTTGTTGGAAACAGGTAACTTAATCCAGCAGGGACCCTTTCCCCTGTTTTAACATCAGGATGGTAGGAGGGGTGTGAAAGGGAGGAAGGGAAGGACGCTAGCCACTTGCAACGCACGCCCTACGCTTAGCACCCCATGTGTGGTAAAATTCCCTCAGCATCTTAGGTGGCCCTAATACTCCCATATGGGAGAAGGCCAGATCATCACAGGGAGCGGGGACCAGGAATGCCAAGCCCAGGGCTTGCACACCCAATGTTCGACATGGCCTATCACTCCGAATACCACACTCATGTCCAGTCACTCGGGATTTTCAGGGTGCTCCACAAGGGGGAGAGATGCCCAGGTACACACACATGAAGGGAGAAGGTTCCAGTCACTCTGGACCTAAGGAGTAGGAAAGGCCAGGGGCTCTGGGGAGGTAGAGGGAAAGGTTTCTCTATACAATGCACAAGCACTCTCACGTTCTTTCACACACACAAGCACACTATCCACACTCACCAATCACACTCTCACTCTCCAATGGCTACACCAAGGCTTCACAAATGCTCGGTCTCATGAGGGCCAGTCTGTCAGCAACTGATCACCGGCAATGCTGTACTGCACTGGCTGCCTTTTATGCGTTTGTGGCCCCTTCCTGTTGTGCATGCAGACATGCTGAGTGTCACAGTGCTGCAGGCAGCTCCGCCTTATCGGGCTCCGCCCCTATTATCTGGGGGCTTGACTGCGTGCTTACGTCTGCGTGCGGGGCTGGACTGGGTGGCCCTTCCCCGCCTGTGCCACTCGCAAGGTATGGGCTCTTGCCATGGCGGTGCTGGGGGCGCCGGCATAGGCCCTGCCCCCTGAGAAAGCTTCAGCGCTGCCCAACACTGCCAAAATCAGGCCTGTGCAGTTTGGGGCATGGTGATGGGATTCGGCTGCTGCTGATGTCTGCCACTCCGCTGGCATGACCCCTGCCACCTCTGCCACATGCTCCATTGCCTGTCTTACAGGCAACAGACCAGCCTCTCCTGCTTCCCTTCTCCATTTCTCCCACCCAAATAATGCACACAAAGATTTTATTATTATTATTATTTATTCAGAATTTGAATATTATATATATCTACTACACTAACTCTAACTGCTATTAACTATTCTAAAACCTATGAAACTAAATGGAATATTATCTAATATCTACAAAGGCCTAGTCCTACAAACACACTATAAACTATTAAAACTGAATCACTGCACACACTTATCTCTATAACTAAGCTAACTCCTACATAATCTATCTATCTATCTATCCAAAGATGGGGGGACAGGGACACAGACAGCTCACAACAAACAACACAGGGTGGGGTACAAAACTGAAATGAAACCTAAATCAATCTAATGCTACTCTAAATAAATCCAAAAACAGGAGAAGGGAATCAGGGATGGAATATATACAGGGAGGAGGGAAGGATTCAATGAAGGGTAGGGAGAAAGAACAGAGGGAGGGATAAAAAATAAAAATAACACCTAAATCTATCTAATCTAATCTAAATAAATGAAACTATGGAGGTAAATGTGTGAAAATGGGTGAAATAGGAGAAGGATGGCAATGGATTAGGAACACAAACTGTTGGGAGAGGGAGACTTCTGAAAATGCCTGCTGACAGGATCAGTGGCTAGCTCAGAAGGAATTGGAAGGGGGGAGGGCAATTAATTTTGTTACTTGCTGCACCCGCCTTACCACAAGCCCCATTGGCTCCATGCAGCCTAGCCCATGGCCAATCGCAGACTGCGAAGCCAGTGGTCTGAGGAAAAGAGGGATGATGATTGGGCAGGCTGGCTGCTAGTCCAAGCCTCTCCACCGCTGGCGCTAGGAAGTCTGCTCTCCAGCTGCCCCCCCTGGGCCTGCCAGTCATGTTTTTCCTGCCCGAATGCCGCCGAACTCATCTGAGCGGGGCCGAACTGTTTGGGACTTTGGGCATTCGGTTCAGGCGTTCAGTTCGGCTGTCCAAATGGGCCGAGTTCAGGCCGAACACTGAATGGCCGAACTGCGTTCGCACATACCTAGAGATGGGTAGAGGTTGTTGTGTGCCAGTCTACGGCCCTTTTCACACAGACACTCTAACACTGATAAAATGGGTGTTACATTTTATTATACATGTTGTAGGGCACCCATAGAGCACACCTGCAACTCTGCAACATGTAGAATAAAATGTAACATCCATTTTATAAGTGTTAGAGCGTCGGTATGAAAAGGGTCTACACCCTCCCCCCACCCACCGCACTCGGACCAGTGCGAACACCGACCCACCCACTCCCATGCTGTGACCCATGTAAAAAGGACCAGAAACTGAGTCATCTTATTGGAGCCTTCTAAGATGGTAACTCTGAATACCGCATCTGGGCCATTTGAGGCTTCGTGGGCAATTCATTCATATGATTTCCCCGAAATGCTCAGGAAATTTGACAGTGCTTTTCAAGCAGCTGTTAAAGATGGCCAATGATTTTAATAATGAGAAATCTGATTATCTTACTGACTAATTCAGCAGCGCTCCATTTATGATAAGCAGAAGCTGAGAAAAGAGAAGTAATAGCCAATGCTGATAAAGCAGATGTTTGGATCTAGCCTCTCACAGGTAGTGTCACTCCATGACTGTCAAAAGCAAACGTGATTGTGTGCACAAAAACGGGGCTGAAAAACCCAGCATGCTCTTGGCCACTTTTGAACCCACTGGGTTCAGTCTCATGGCCTAAACCTCTTTCTGTCTGGTTGCCCCCAAATACAAAGTAGGTGAGTTTACATCTAACACAGAACTCTTGGAAAGAAGCAGAACTGGCACAGGCATTTTTGAAACTAATGAGAGCTTCTTGAAAAGCGAAAGGGGAAGTTAGGAAGCTCCCCACTGAAGTGACTGACCTATCAGTCATCTGGCACTGCTCCCATCCTTCCCTCCCCTTCCCATTTCTGGTAAAGAAACAAATTTCATGCAGCTGAATGAATGTAGCCCAAGAAAACTCAACTTAAAAAAAAGAATAAAAAAATCCAAACAATTTTAATGTCTTTTCAGAGCACAGAATAATTAGCCCGTTTTCAAGGTTTAATTCTGGAAGCTCATTCTGGAAATTGATCAGGCTAACCATCTCTTGGTGATGAGGACAGCATGCTTACTAGCTAGATCTCTGCTGAGCCACTTATTCCCACTTGTTTGGTTTATTTATTTGTTTTGATTTTTATACCACCCTTCTCCAAAGGTTCTGGGCACTTTTATAAAATACTGTATAAAACAGAAAAAAGAACCTATAAAAATATAAACTGTATAAAATCCCACAATTAAAACCAATCCCCCAAACCTACCCTTGCCTGCTCAAGGCCTGGCCAAATAAATAGGTCTTACATCACCTCCAGAAAATGCTCAAACTCAGGCTTTGGAAAACTCCAGTGGCAGAAAGTTCCAGAGCTGTGATTCTAACTGGGTAGATTTTTCTGTGGTTTGGGTCTGGTGAATCTTGTGTTGGTGCAGGGCTCAGTGGGAAGGAGTGGATGACCCCTGAAAGACCTTCCAGGTTCCAGCTCTGTGATCCAGCCACCAAGGGTGTTAACAAATATGACACTGGCCCGGTAGGGCCCACTTGGGCCTGCCTGGGTCAGCATCATGCTGTCATATGTGTTCCAGGACCACCAGATGTGGCCCCGGTACAAACCCCACCCAGAGTGGAGGTTGGGCCCACCTGGAACAAAGTGGGCCCACAGTCTGGGTCCAGCAGCCATCCAGCTGAGCGGGCAGAACTGGGCAGGAATGTGTGTTCTCAGCCCAGTGAGTGGGTGGGTGGGGGTTGCCATGGCTACCCATCATGCTAGGGGGTGGGGTGATAGCAGCACTGTGCAAGTGTAGCCAGACAGTCACATGTCACTCCCTACCCTCCTCCCCAGCTGGGGGAGCCTGCGGGAATGTTTGTTCCCATGGCTGGAGCTTCCTCCCCTGCTCCAGGTGGGACAGATGTCCAAGTGGATGCCTGTTAACACCCCAAGAAGGACTCTCTGTGTATTCTTGTCATACGGACTTGGTGCAGTGATGGAACCTGCAGGAGGGCGCCCCTGGCAGACTTAGGGATCATGATGGAACATGGGGAAAGAGCTGGTCTTTTAGATATGCAGGGCTTTCCATTTAGGGCTTTAGGGTCAAAATCAGCACCTTGAATTGTGCCTGGAATGCACTGGAAGGCAGTGCAGACTCTGGAGCCTTGGTGTAATGTGCTCCATACGATCTGCCCCATCAGAAAGCTGGCCACCATTTTCAGGTTCCTGCAGCCTCTGAACAGTCTTCATGAGTTGAGCAGCACATTGTTCCGGTACTTTGCAGCTGGGACTTTCACTGTGGATTGGGGAGGGAGGGACCCTCCTACTGCTTGTTGATGAACTAGGGAGCAGGAAAGCTCATCGGCGAGGAGTAGGAGGGTCTTCACACCTCTCAAAATGCTGGGAGTGCCCAAATCTTGCTGCGACTGCACCTTGAATATTGTGTGCAGTTCTGGTCATCCCATTTAAAAAAAGATATTATTGAAATAGAAAAGGTACAGAGACGGGCAACAAAAATGATAGGGGGTATGGAACGGTTCCCCTATGAAGAGAGACTGGATAGGTTGGGGTTCTTCAGTTTGGAGAAGAGAGGACAGAGGGGATATGATAGAAGTTTATAAAATCATGAGTGGTGTGGAACATGTTAATTAGAAATGGTTATTTACCCTCTCAAATAGTACTAGAAGTAGGGGATGCTCCACGAAACGAATAGGTAGCAGATTTAAAACAAATAAAAGAAAGTATTTTTTCATTCAATGCACAATTAAGTTCTGGAATTTGTTGCCAGAGGACGTTGTCCACAGTAGCATAACTGAGTTTAAGAAAGGATTGGCCAAGTTCCTGGAGGATCGGTCCATTAGCAGCTATTAGCCAGGTACGTTTGGGGAATGTAACCTCTTACTGTCGGAAGTTGGGAGTGAACAGCAGGAAATGGATTGCCTCATAGCGACCTGTTGGGTACTTCAAGCACCCAAAATTAGTCACTGTTGGAGACAGGATGCTAGGGATGGGCGAACAGATTGCGGTTCGGGTTCGTCCGTTTGGTTCGGCTGCGTTCGGTTCATCTGTTCGGTTCGGATGCGTTCGGTTCGTGCGTTCGTTTCGTTCGTTTGTTCGTTTCGTTCGCCGAGTTCGGGTTCGGCTGTTCGGTTCGGTCGTCCGAACAGGCCGTTCAATTAGGCCGTTCGGCTGTTCGGTTTGCCCGTTTGGCCGTTCGGGAAGTGTTGTTACGTTTTTGTTTTGTTTTTTATATGCTTTTTTTGGTTTTTTATTGGGTTTTATATGGTTTTCTTTTGTTTTTTATTTGTTTTTATATGCGTTTTTTTAATTTATTTTTTTAATCTAATATTATATATATCTGTCTACACTAAATCTAACTGCTATTAACTATTCTAAATGCTATGAACTAAATGGATTGTCTAATAAGTACACAGACCTACTCCTACAAACACTAAAACTAAATCACTAACGCTATCTCTATCACAAAGCTAACTCCTACAACTCTCTTCATCTAATCTAATCTAATCTAATCTAATCTAATCTATCTATCTATCTTTCCCCCCCATCCCATATCCATAAATATATATATATATGGATATGGATATGGATATATACATCCATATATATGGATATATATGGATATATATGGATATATATACATCCCATATATATGGGATGGGGGG
>QEPC01001501.1:908672-930799 GCA_003113815.1 Sphenodon punctatus
AGCCTCTCCACCCCTGGTGCCTGGAAGTCTGCTCCTCAGTGACTGACACCTCCCTGTAATGTTTGACCTTCCAGTGAACCTTTTTTTGCCACCTGAACTCATCCGAACGTGATCTGAACTGACCGAACTCTTTGGCCATTTCGCCGTTCGGTGTTCGGTTTGTTTGGTATGTTCGTGTTTGGGTTCAAGTTCGGTCATCCGAACAGGCTGAGTTTGGTCCGAACTCCGAATTGCCGAACCGTGTTCGCCCATCCCTACCTCCCTGTAATGTTTGACCTTCCAGTGAACCTTTTTTTGCCACCTGAACTCATCCGAACGCAATCCGAACTGACCGAACTGTTTGGCCATTTCACTGTTCGGTGTTCGGTTTGTTTGGTATGTTCGTGTTCGGGTTCGGATTCAAGATCGGTCATCCGAACAGGCCAAGTTTGGGCCGAACTCTGAACTACCGAACCGTGTTCACCCATCCCTACAGGATGCTGGGCTCAATGAACCATTGGTCTGACCTGGTATGGCACTTCTTATGCTCTTATGACTCTAAACCCAGACCACTGTCTCCTCCCCACCAGCTTGTAGAGTCACAAGAAGATTTGGGCACTCCCAACATTTTGAGAGGCTAAAGAAGAACATAAGCCTCACTCTTTGCCAGATAAGCCCCATCTCTTTATGCCCAAACTCTCCCACTGGCAGCCTGTGCATGTGTTGGGGGGTGGGGGGAAAGGGTAGAGAATGGCTCCAGAGGCAGTTCCGGGGATCTGGTGATGACACGTTCACACAGGTACTCTGGTGGTGCCTGTGTGCAGGCACACTGGTGGTTGCTATCTCCCAAAGTGGGATATTGCCAGACTTAGGCAGAACTGTGGGACTTCTGCCTCAAAGGTGGGGCAGTCCCACCAAGGCGATACTATAGGGAGAGTGGGCCAGGGTTTGGAACAGTGGTGTTCCTATATTTTAATGTTTAGCACTATGGCCACTTTTAAACGAGGTGCTGAAAAGTGCCCCCTGAGCCCCATGTTGAGAGAAAAGCCACGCGGGGAGTCTTTACATGCTCCCCGCGCTGCCGGAAGTGAATGCTCCTCATTGTCGGCAGTGGCTGGAGATGTGGGGCTTTGAAGATGTGCGTTCTAAAAGCCTCACTTTTCAGGATTTCAGAACATGCCTCTTCAAAGCCCCATATCTCCAGCAGCCGCTGCTGCTGACAACAGGGAGCACGTCACTTCCAGTAGTGCGGGGAGCATGTAAACACTCCCCTCGCGGCTTTTCTTTCAATGCGGGACTCAGGAGGTGCTTTTCAGTGTCTCGTTTAAAAGCAGCCTAAGTCACTGCTTGGTGCCTTACCATAGCAGTTCTCAAACATTTTTTTTTAAATTTATTATTAATTATTATTAATTATTATTATTATAAGCATTTATACAGCATCAGCGATGTACCTGGTGCTTACAAAAAACAAGATAGACACAGTCCCTACCCGAGAGCTTACAATCTAAAGACATGGGGAGGGGAGACAGGGAAGGGGGAACAGAGGGAGAGACAAGGGATGCGACATTCATGAGTTACAAATTGGGAGTTTACAGATAACAGGTTAGGGATAATCCTGGGTGGGAATGATTATCAGGAGTTAGGAAGGGTGGAGCGGAAGAGGTGGGTTTTGAGGAGGGACTTGAAGGTGTAGAGGGTGGGAGCAAGGTGGACGAGGGCAGGGAGGGAGTTCCAGGTGTGCGGGGCAGCAAGGGAGAAAGGTCAAAAGCGGTTGATGGAGCAGGAGAGGTGTAGGAGGGTGAGGGAGGGGTTAGAAAAGGGGCAGAGTGCTCGAACAGGGGTTCGGAGGGAGATCAGGGAAGAGAGGTAGGGGGGTGTGAGGTTGTGAAGGGCTTTCTAAGTGAAGACAAGGAGCGTGTAAAGAATACGCTCAGGAAGAGGGAGCCAGTGGAGAGGAGAGGCTGCACATGGTCAAATCGATGGGCTAGGTGGATGATCCTGGCTGCAGAGTTTCGAACAGAGATGAGGAAAGAAAGGTGAGAGCAGGGAAGGCCAGCAAGGAGGAGGTTACAATAGTCGAGGTGTGAGATGACAAGGGCATGGATGAGAGTTTTGGCAGAGGAGACAGACAGAAAAGGGTGGATCTTAGCAATGTTGTGGAGGGAGAAGCGGTAGGAATTGGCAACGGAGTCAATGTAGGGTTTGAAGGTAAGGTACGAGTCAAAGATGAAGCCCAAGCTACAGGCTTGGGGGACAGGGAGGATGGAGACCCCATCAATGGCAATTGACAGGGAAGAGAGAGAGGAAGGATTGGGAGGGAAGATATGTTCAGTTTTTGCCATGTTCAGTTTGAGTTGGCGTTGAGACATGCAGGCGGAGATATCAGAGAGACAGTCGGTGAGACGAGCTTGAACACAGGGGGAGAGGGATGGAGTGGAGAGATAGAGTTGAGTGTCATCAGCGTGTAGGTGGTATTGGAAACCGTGGGAGGCAATGAGTTTGCCTAGGGATAGGGTGTAGATAGAGAAGAGGAGAAGGCCAAGGACAGAGCCTTGGGGAATCCTGACCAAGAAGGGTAGGGAGGAGGAGGGGGAGGAGTTAGGAAGAGATACATTGAAGGAGCGGTCAGAAAGGTAGGAGGAGAACCAGTTGAGTACAGAGTCCCAGAATCCAAGGGAGTGAAGCGATTCAAGCAGGAGCGAGTGGTCAACTGTGTGAAAGGCAGCAGAAAGATCAAGGAAGACAAGTATGGAGTAAAGGCGGTTGGATTTAGCCATAAGAAGATCGTTGGTGATCTTAGCAAGTGCGATTTCAGTGGAGTGAAGGGGGTGGAAGCCAGATTGGAGGGGGTCAAGGGAGGAGTTGGCAGAGAGGAGGTGGAGGCAACGGGAGTAGACAGCCCGTTCAAGGAGCTTGGAAGCAAAAGGGAGGAGCGAGACAGGATGGTAATTAGAGGGATCTAGGGTGGACTTTTTGAGGATGGGGGAGACAGTGGCGTGTTTAAAGGCAGAGGGGAAGGAGCCAGTAGAGAGGGAGAGGTTGATGATGTGCAGGAGGGGAGGGGCGATGGTAGAAATCATGGAGGTCAGGAGGCGTGAAGGAATGGGGTCCAGGGGGCAAGTGGAGGGGTTGGAGGAGGAACGCAGGGAGGAGATTTCCTCAAGGAAAGGGAAGGAGGACAGGAGAGAGGTGGGGGGAGGAGGGAGGTGGGGGGGAGTAGTAGGGGGAGAGGACTTGGAAGCGATAACCAGATGGATCGTAGAGGTGAAAAAGAGAGCAAGATCTTGAGCGGAGAGAGAAGAGGGAGGAGGAGGACAGGGGAAGGTTGAGAAGGGAGTCAAAGGTGGAAAAGAGTCAGCGAGGGTCCTGGGAGCAGGACTCAATGTGGGAGGCATAGTACTGCTGTCTAGTGAGGGAGATAGCAGAATTGAGCGATGAGAGGCAGAATTTGAAGTGGAGGAAGTCAGCGTTGTAGTGAGATTTGCATCAGAGGCATTCAGCAGCCTGGGTACAGGAGCAGAGATGGCGAATGATGGGGGTGAGCCAAGGGCGAAAGTTACAGGAGCGAGCTGGGCAGGAGGAGAGGGGGGCAAGGGAGTCGAGGGTGGAGGCGAGAGAGGAGTTGAAGGTGGAGATGGCAGAATCAGGGAAGGAGGAGAAGACTGAGAGGAGCAGAGGAGAGAGGGAGGAGGCAAAGTCCTGGGGCACAAGGGCCTGCAGAAGGGACGGGGAGATGGGGAAGAGGAGGGGGAGCAGTGGGAGAGGTTGAAGGAAGCAAGGAAATAGTCAGATATGGGATGGGGCTCGAAGGAGAGATCGGAGACAGAAAAGTTCATTGAGAACACGAGATCAAGAGAGCGACCATCAGTGTGGGTGGGGGAGCTAGTCCAGAGGTGGAGATTAAAGGAGGAGGCTAAGGAGAGGAAGCGGGTGATGCAAGGTTGAGAGGGTGCATCAACATGAATATTGAAGTCACCAAGGATGAGTGTGGGGATGTCATCAGAGAGGAATAGGGTAAGCCAGGACTTGAACCCTGAGAGAGAGGAGAAGAGGGAGCCGGGGGGATGGGGGGGTCGATGACAGCAACATAGAGTTGGAGAGGGGAGTAGAGGCGTACGGAGGGGAAGGAGAAAGAGGGGGGGAGTTGAACTGCACCCCCATTCTGCTTGTATGAGCTAGCTCAGGCCCCTCCTCCCACTACACACATACATACAAACACCTTGTGCTCTCTCCTCCTTCCAACCTACCTATTGCTCCCCCCCTTGTTCCTTGCCACTCCATTATTTTGGAGATTCTCCCTAGCTCAGAGTGTGAAGCTAGGTGTTTGTCAGTTGTAATTCTTTCAGTGCCCTCCTGCATCTCCCAAAATACCTGCGTTACCCCTCCTGGGGCGGGGCAACCCTCAGTATGAGAACCACTGCTCTGCCATGAGCTAATCATCATTCTGGCCCAGACAGAAGCTGCTGTATTAATGTCCGTGGAATCCCACCAATTCAGAGCAGCAGTTTAGCCTAGTCAGTCAAAAGTCACTTCACTAGAGTGGGAAGTGCTGATTCCATGCAACAAAATTGGAAACCTCAATTTTTTCTCTCTCTTATTTCCTAGGCAGGGATCCTAATCATTTGCAAACTGGCACAGCCATGGGCTGATATGGCCAAGGTAGTTTATTTACCAAATCGATCTATTTCCTTATCATTCCAGGAAAAGAGCCTGCCTTTTTATTTGCATCATGCTATGAACGGATGATACAGTCATGTTTTAGTGCTTTACATAGGTGTTAAAAGGAAAAGCTTCCCCTTTAGTGAAACAGATAACACAGTTGGAACTCATTATGATCTCACGCCCCATTACTAATAATCCATTCATCTACTAGAATAGACAAGATTATTAGAAACAGAAACACATTTGTCTGGAAAGATTTTCAAGGAAACATTTGACAATTCTGGTAACATCTAAACTGGCAGCTTTCAAAACCTTTGCCCTCATTACTCCTTTTTGTGACTGGAATACAAATAAGTAAAATCACAAATACAAAACCCCCTCAACGTAGTGGCAATTCGTGCATACAAAACAATCGTATGACCTGATGGAATAAAATATTGGCCACAAATACTCAATCTGAAGAGTAAAAAGGTAAAAAAGAATACCAGAACCAAAGTAAGCAGTATAGTCAGGCCAGAGAGGGGGAAAAAAAAAACCCTCAAGAAATACGCTTACAGAGCTCACGGGCCATCAGGGCTAAGCTGACTATAAGGTCAGGAATTTTAGTCGTTGCAAAATATACCAACAATTGAATAGGAGAGGAGTGCAGCCTCGAAGCAAGCCCAGAGATAAGAAACAGCTCCCTCACATACTGCGCGAGGGGGCAGACGAATAAAGTATGAAGCAGGTCCTCGACGCATCCTAAATTGCAGGAACATAGTCTTCTATCATAGGGGATTCCAGAGCGCCTCCCTAGCAACACTTTGGTGGGTAATAAATCGAATCTCAAGAGAATCAGAGCCCTATGTAGGCCAGGATCTTCTAATATGTCCAAATACAATTCAGGCCCAGTGGAGCACTTAAACTCCCTGTAAAGTGGAGCACTCTTGAGTTCTTGCATTTTCCCTAAATCCAACTGGACTGCTTGATCTATAAGCTGTTTGTGAACAAGTCTCTTTCTGCTACATTGGGGGATGATATTTCGCATCTCCATGGAAAGGCCCAACTTGTGTAATAGACTCCCCACCCTGTTACACCAGGAATATGGAGAGGGCCAAGTCCTGGCCTCAGTGTAGCAACACCGGGGAAGTCTATCCTCTGGCATACTTTCCAGCTTATTCCAATAATTCACTACGGCCATGAGGATTTTAACTTTTATAGGCAGAGTACCAGTTTCAAGCACAGTAAACAAGCAGAGACACACTTAGGTACTGCGAGGAGGGTTCTCACGAACAGATTTTGAGCAATCTCAAGTGCCTCAACTGAGGCCAAGCACCAAATTTCAGCACCATACAAAGCACATGGTCTAGACTTCACATTAAAAAGCTTCAATGCCGGTGCAACCATTCTGCCCCCGTAGAGCCTCCAAAATCGCAGCAAGCCCAGAACTGCCCGATGAAATTTAAGCTTAGTCGTCTGGACATGCCTCCGCCAACTAAGATTGTTGGCATATCGTAATCCCAAATAGGAATAGACGGAGACCTGCTCAAGAGTAGTCCCATCGAGAACCCACTTGTACTGCCTATACCTCCTAGAGCACCTCCCCACTGTCATAACTTTGGTCTTTTGATAATTAATGGAGAGATGCATGCTTGCACAAAATTGTCCAACTACGGCCAACATTCTCCTCAATCCCAGTCCAGAGGGTGAAAAAATTGCTATATCGTTGGCATATAACAGAATTGCGAGAGGCTGCCCCAAAACTCTTGCAGGAAGACAATGATCCTGGATAACTGCAGCCACTATCACGTTAACATAAACATTAAATAAAAAAGGGGCTAGGATGCAGCTTTGCTGTACCCCATTAAACACAGGGACCTGGTCTGTGAGTTGGCCATCATTGCCCACTCGAACCCTCAAAGCAGAATTAGTATACAATAAATGCACCAGGCATACTAATCTCCGATCCATATTAGTGCTAAATAGTTTATCCCAAAGGATATTACGATCAAGGAGATCAAAGGCCAAACGCAGGTCCAGGAAGGCTATAAATAAACTGCCTTTCCTGATACTCACGTATTTCTCCATTAGATGGTGTCAGGATTCCCCCCCGGAGCCGTACCTCAGACGCAGGCAGCAACGCGGCTTGGGGCACCAAACCCCGGAGACCCCTCCAGCTGCAGGGTTGAAACCCCCTGCGGATACAGCACCGGACCTGCTGGTTGCCCAGCAACAGAGCGCTGGAGTTCTGAAGGCCCCCGGCGCAATGCAGAGCACAGGGGCAGGGCCAGGAACACTGCGCCACTCCACGCAGCTTCAGGAATGGCAGGGGGTTGTGGCTCAAGTACAAAAGCCGGCGCTGTGAATCACACAGCGCTGGTGAGCCGTATAGAATGGGCCCTTGTGTTTTGGTGGAGAGAGGAGACAGAGAGACTGAGCGAGTGCTGCCCCCTGTATCTTCTATTACCCCTTCCTGGTTCCTGAGCAACTGTAAGAACCCCTGGCGAGCGTGCGTTGGTGAGTGTTTCCCTTCCCCCTCTAGTCTTATTGCCTTGAGCGAGTGTGTTCCCTCCATTTGTTTGTGTGATTCTGCCTGCTCTTAGTGAACCCTTCCCCCTTCCTTCTCCCCGAGTCATTCCTTATTCCTCCCTACCCTGCAATCCCGGGACCCTGACCCCTGTTATCCGCACCTGTGGCACCATCAATCCCATCCTACCCACTGTGGTGACTGCGGGTCGTGATTGGTGGGTGGTGGGACAGGGGAAAAAGTCCTGCACAGGTTACCTGGTGCGCCCAATGATGATAGCAGCCTAATCCCCTGTGGATTTCAAGGGCCAACTCACTATCCTGATGGGCATTCTAGAACTCGTGAGCTTCCTGGTACCTGGAGCTAGGTTCTTTCCCTGGGCGAGGTGTTTGGAAAAGAGTGACTGGCTTCTTTCCTTCTTGTGGCCTTCCCAAATTCCCCCACCCCCGTGACAGATGGTTAAGTGTGAAACAGTGATCTATTGTAGAGTGTCCTGCCCGGAAACTCGCCCGTTCTTTGGGAAAATAATTAGCCAGCCTAGCCCAGTCTTCCAGCTTGCCAAGTAAATATCTGGCATAAAGCTTGGCGATAACATTAACCAAGCTGATTGGCCGGAAATTCTGGGGGAGTTTACTATCCTCTTTTTTATAAATAGGTATCATGATACTAATGTTTCATTCCGCTGGGATAATTCCAGAATTAGTAATCGTGTTAAACAGGTGAGCAAGAATCGACAATCACCAATCGAGGTTATGGAAAAACATCTCCGCAGGTATACCATCAATCCCGGGCACTTTCTGCTTACGCACGGTGCTAAATAACAATCTAAGTTCCTCGCAGTCCACAGGGGACCACTGAGCAGCCTCTCTCAAAGTCTCCTGAGGAATGACATACATGTCAGGAATACGTGAAAAGATTCCCCCAAAGTGGGATAGCCATACATTGGCGGCTAAACTAGCCTGTGGAGAGGATGTTCTGAATCCCTGGTTAACCATTGCCCAAAAGGATGCGTGATCATGTTGGTTGAAAGCAGTAGCCAGCTCAATCCATGCTTCATGCTGAAAAGTCTTTTTCTTTTCCTTAATTAATTTCTTGTATCTGCGTTTCGCTAATATTAATTGGGCAATGTAGGACTGGTTAGAGCTTAGCTTGACCATCCTGCACCAGGTCTTAAGGCAGCCCCTTAAACTCAACACACTCAGAGTCATACCAGTTAGGGAGGGATCTCACAGGCCGAGACTGATGACTGTAAGATTTTTTAGGTATAAGGGTGTTCTTAAAATGCTCTGTCAGGGTTGCAAAAAGTGATACAGTCGTAAAGGGATCAGTCAGTTGAGAATCGAGGATGCGCTGCCTGATTCCTAGCAGGTCCTCTTTTCCGTAAAGGGATAAACTAGTCTCTCCCACTGACTCAGACCAGCTAACCTGGCACACCACATCAAGCAAGATATCACCCTCGAGAGGGAGATGTGAGGCTGAATTTAACCCATCTAAATGGGGAGCTTTGCTAAATAAGTCAAAGGAAATGGGCAAATGATCCCCAAAGCCTTCCAGCTGCACTTCAAAATTTCCACACTCGCTTAGGAGGGGCTCTTGCACACAAAAGTAATCTATAACACTGCAGCCCATCTGAGACATAAGACCCACCATTCAGTAGCTTCCAACGCCCAAGATATAGAAAGCTAAGAAACTGGGCTCCCTGGGCATTAAACTCAGTATCCTTTGACGCCTGAGAGGACCAAAAGAAATCATCATCAACATCAACACCTAAGATGCCTTCTTGTCTGGAAATGGAGTTTCCAATTCTCGCATTGAAATCTCCGGCCAATATAATGGGCATTTCTGGGAAGTCGTTTCCCAGTAAATCTACATAATTGCCTAGCTGCTCCCAGAAGGTTGGATTGTCATGTATTTCCTATTATAAGCATATATTTCTTGGCCATCTGTGTTTCTAATGTATTGATTTTGAGTTTCAATATATTAACTTTCTGTTTCAATGTATTGAACTTGTGTTTTACTGCATTAATTTTTAAAATCAGTTTCTATATGTACTTTGGTTCAGGCTGAGGCCTCCTCATCTGTGTTCCAATGAACTTTTTTTAAATTTCTCAGTTACGTTTTCATCTTATCCAAGGAAACAGGAAAAAAATTGCTAAAGTTGGAGGCCAGACCAAGGGTCTTATCAGTCTATATGTCTAAACAACAAATGGTACCAGCCATGAACATATCCAAAAGTGAGAAGTTTTAAGTTAGTTTTTCGTAGCTAGCACATCTGTGTCAACTAATTGGTTAAAAAACCTTGAAGCTGTGGTCAGTTCTCTCTGTAATCTGACAATTCATTTTGATGGAAATATGAGGTTTTGTTCAAACCTTGAAGGAAATCTGACTCTCTGTTTAGTCTCTTTACTTGCTCAGAATAAAGAGAGCCAATTCCATGCTAACTGACATCATCAGTGTCACTGCTCAGGAGTGTCAGCTTCTGGCAAACTTTGCTTTAAGAAGGGAGACACTATCTTTGCTTTTTCAGATTGAAATCCTACACTATGTTGGGGTTTCTCTCTCACCATCATGGCAGAAAAAGGGAAGAACTGGGAAGAATGTAATGTATTATTCTTGATATCTTTGAGCCAATGAATTGAGCATATATTAAGCTTTTAGAAGCTTTTTTCTTAAAATAGAAATGTTTTTTAGATCATGTAACTTTGATTGGCTATCAATACCATTCTATGTAAGTTACTGATATTTTCTATTTAAATTTAAGTAAACTATGCCTATTTTTATATTTTAAGTTTCATGTTCCATTTATTTATAAATATATTGTCATTTTACAATACTTGCTTTGCTAGCTTGGCATCAAAGTAAAGTGTAAACTCATTTTATACAACTTGGAAAAGAGTGGCCCAATCCAGTTAGACCAGATTTGCTGGGAAACATAGCTCTCTTTCCTTTTGTAAAAAAGAGACACGCAACGCGACAGGATAACATGCTGATTTTGGGGGTATGTAGATATTAAGCAAAATCACCCTACTAGTTAGATCCAATGAAAGCAACACTGCAAGAACATTCTCAAGAGGATTGTCCAGCAAATTGCCAGTGGATAGCAGAGTATTTTTAAGGAGGGTAAGGAGCCCTCCTGAAGGCCGACCACGTTGCGCAGGCCTGACTGCAGGAACATCCCAAGCATAATAGCGTGGAAAAGAAAAATTAGAGGCATCCACGAGCCAGGACTCCTGGATGCAGATGATATAAATGCAACCAGGAAGTCCCGCACCTCATGGTTCCATAACCAGGACCACTCTGCAATATTCCAGGATACGATTTTAAACTTAAACCCTGGGACATCAGGCAACTGCCCATCCCCTAGTCACCCCTTGTCCAAACCCTCAGTTCCTAACAGGTCACGCTCATAACTGGTTGGCCTTAGATTGTCCCTTGCAAAATTAAGAGGGGTAGCTGAGTTGCCCTCCCCAGTGATACCATCACCACTGTTGCCAGCCCCAGCACCCTCAGAGCCACTGACGGGAGCACTCCTGTCACCACGAAAATCCAGGAGCATTCCCCCCTCCTGCCAGGCCACACACCCCTAGCTTCGACGCCTAGCCCCCAGTAACGGGGCCACAGCTGAGTTACCATACAAAGAATTTTCTGAATTGGGGGCGGCTCTGCCCTTTGGCTCTTCTATGCAAGCGAACACCTCCATGGCATTTGGTCTAACATCTGCTGCGTAGACTGGGGAACCTATCTCACTAGGGGCAAATTCTCTCATCTCTGTTAGCTGGGCCAATGTATGACAAGGCTGATAAGAGCCCGAGGTACTGTTGTAATCAAATGTCTTACATATGAGCTTGTCCTGTATGGCAAGCTACTTTCCCCAAAATAGATCCTGCTGTAAAGGAGACATGGCATCAAAAGTGCCTACCAGCGCAGTCTCATCTATATTAGTAAAAGAGGTATTTGAACAAAGTTCAAAGAGCTTTAAACCCAACCCAGTTGTGGGAGACTGTGTCTTCGGTGACCCAGGCTCATTACCGTCTGGGTGGACATTCGGGACAGTCATTGGTGAAGTTCTTGCATTATTATCAACAGCCACAGGCTTGATGGAATCCCCGACGGGAGGCGGCAGCCCATTGGAATTACTCCGAGGGTTGGTCTGAGTCTCAGGGGCTTTAGACAGAGTCCCATCACCCAGCTCCATACACTCAACCCCTTCTGAGAATACAGCAGGGCTCAGCCTATTATTAGATGTGCCAGATGAACTGGCCTGCGGGTAGAAAAAGACCCTATCAATGGAAACACCCCATTGTTTGAGCGAACAGTGGGCCTTAAATAACTTCACAACCCAGCCTTCCTTGTGAAAATAAATTTTAAAGCATGAACCATTGGATTGCTGATTCGGCACAACAATTTTACTAATTTCCTCTGGGGACAACTTAGTCCCAATAAGGAATGAAACATTACAGGCCACCATTGTCCTGGTTTCCCAGCTGGGGGTAACCCCATTCCACAGGGGTCTAGCCTTAATCCATATTGCTGAATTTACCACCCTCATCCTTCCCCGACTGGGTGGTCTATCCCCTTGAGACAAAAATGTTCTAGGAGTGAATGAATTCACTCAATTGGCCCTGTTGCATTCATTCTCTGGGCGAGACATTAATCTGCACATGTGTAAATCATCATTTTGCGGGCAGCTACCTAAATTAGTAACCACCTGCTGCAATTTCCCTTTAACAGAGAGCAAAGTATTACCCCATCTTGAAACATCATCATACAAAGAAAAGATTGAGTTAGAAATCTGTACACATAAGTCTCTTAACATACAATTGCTAGGGTCATTAGTCCTAGGACAATTGGACCCAGGGGCATCGAAATGAGCTATGAAAGATCTATCACTCGGCGGACAGTGTGTAACTTCCTCATTGATCGAGGAAGGAGCTCCTGAATCACCATCCTCATGTTCTAGAATATCAAATCTATTGGAAAGAGAAACAACTGGTGCATGCGGGAAAGCTGACAAATGTTTAACAAAATCCACAATCTTAGGCTGCTTAAGACGAGGCTGGTCCAGCACTGTCACAGGGGAGTTGGACATTCTGCTCCTCTTTCTTTCTGCCATATCACACCAGAAAGAGCCGAGAGGGGAGCCCTAGCCCAACCCGCGCCTAAGGCTGTGCGCACAAGGGTGTGCCCTTGCGCGCAGTCTTTAGGTGCGCGGCCGCAGGTGCGTGGCTGCAATTCGCGGCTCCCCTTTTACTGACCCGCACACACACCTATGGCCACGAGGGGCCAATCAGCGATCTCCACAGGGAGGGGTGTGTCCCCACAAGCAGGTAGGTGATCAGTGGTTCTCCCTGCTATGCAACTGGGGGGGATGCAGTCTCCCAAAGGGATGTAGAAACAGCAACAAAGGGTGAAAACAGACATGACGCTAACCACCCTTTAACCACCCTTGGTGGTTATTTATGCATGTTGCAGGGCTGCATAGGGCACCAATACAGCCCTGAAACATGCATAAATAACCACCAAGGGTGGCTAAAGGGTGGTTAGCGTCATGTCTGTTTTCACCCAAACAAAGTCCCGGGGCAGCAGGTCACCAAACACCAGGTCCAGCCGCAATGTTCTCCCCGTTCTCAGCTTCTCTCAGCACCGCACTCCCCTGCAGTCCGTGGCTCCCCTTTTACTGACCCACACACGCACCTGTGGCCACGAGGGGCCAATCAGCAATCTCCACAGGGAGGGGCATGTCCCCACAAGCAGGTAGGTGATTAGTGGTTCTCCCCGCTATGCAGCTGGGGGGATGCAGTCTCCCAAAGGGATGTAGAAACAGCAACAAACAAAGTCCCGGGGCAGCAGGTCGCCAAACACCAGGTCCAGCTGCAATGTTCTCCCCATTCTCAGCTTCTCTCAGCACCGCCGACTGGAATATAATCCCATGGCTCCAAACAGCAGCAGCAATGTGCAAAGTATATTGAATATTATATATATCAATTTTATTGCATAGCCTTAGCTATTGCAAAAACAAAATACAAATAGTACAAATCATCATTAAAAATATTAAGTTGAGCATATATACCAAAACATAAACAATATAAGGAGTATAAACAGTATACATTTATATAAACTAAATTCCAAATCCCTCCCCTTCATAACCAGACCAATAAGATCTTTCTTAGTTTTTAGAATCATACCGTTACTGGAATCACAACCCCTCTGCACGCCTGGTTCTCCAGAAAACTTAGTATTAATGCCTGGTGAGAAAACTTTGCCACTTGTCTATTTAAACTGGTATCTACTGGGCTCAGCAACCTCTGGAGTATTTTGAATTGAGGTGTTTTTTGGACCTCAGCCAAATATTTGGCTCTTAGTTCTTTAAAAAAGGAGCAAGACAATAAGATATGAGCAACTGTGTCGGGGGTTCCCCTATCACAGAGAACACATAGTCTCTGTTCATGGGGAGTTCCCTTATACCTACCTTCCAAATAGGCAGAGGGAAAAGTATTACATCTAAGTCTAGTGAATAGAAATCTCCTAGAGGCATCAAGCCATCCGAACAGATAACTTGCACCAGCTTGAGTTGGATGGTAAAGCTTATAGTCTGGGGCCACTTTCTGGGCATTCATGAGGGCCATTTCCGACTGAAGCAGCTGGTCTCTCAATCTCCTCAGTACCATCTTCCTAAAAAGATCCAGGCCCACCCTCACAAGTACCCCACTGGAGAAGCCAATTTTTTGAATCTCTAGCCCAGCCCTGTCAAGCCACCCATCCAATAACCCTGCCTGTCGGGCCATACCTAGTAACGAGCCATCCTCCTCTGTTAAAGACATTATTTTTATCCAAAAATTTGCAACCTGGTGGAGGAACACCGTTCGAACTGACTGAACTCCCAGTTCCGTCCTCAGCAAAACCTGGGGAGTACCCCTTGGAAGGCCCAGTATGGAGGCCAAAAAACCATTCTGCAAATTCTCCAAGTCCTCCAAAAAATCAAGAGCCCAAATTGGCGCAGCGTACAGGACCTGATTTAAGGCCTTGGCCCTGTACAACCTCATTGCTGGTGCTACCAGCTTCCCCCCCGACCGAAATAAAATTTCAGTATTGCCAAGGATGATTTTTTGGCCTGGAGTTTAATGAACTCAAAATGAGACCTCCAAGATGGAAAGGAGGAAAAAATAACTCCCAATAATAATAATAATAATAATACTTTATTAGCCGTGACTGATAGTCATTGGCATTGCATCATATCGCCACATACAACATACATTTCATAACCGACAGGATAAAAAAAAACAATAAAAGTAAAAGGAAAAAGGGATTAAACACCTTATAAAAATCAGGGCATAAAGCCCTAGGCTGTGTACAGTGAAACAACAAATACCACTACCGTCCCTCTTGACCGTTTATACTATTAAACAAATACACACATCGTTTTGCACCGTCATAACCCAGTCATGATTGTCCCAAACCTTCTGCCATCCAGAGCAATATAGACACTATCAGTACCCCAATTTGTCAGCATCGCCTACTAGCGAAGCAAACCTATTTCTGAATTCATCTGACTCCTAATTTTTAGGCGCCATACCTGGTTACAAAAGATGGCAACCTTCAATGTCAGAGCGGAAGCCCTGAAATTTGAACATAAATTATACCTCCCGTACTGGGGGGCGGACGCAAACACTCCCTCAAGAGTTAAAAGGAAACTGCACCTGAGATCCTTATAACTGGGGCAAACAAACAAGATATGGTTAGCGGTGTCCAACTCCTGCAGCGTACAGGCGGAGCATCTTCTTTCCTGCCAGGGCACCCCTTGATAACGTCCTTCCCGGATGGCAGAGGGAAAAACTCTGAAACAAAGACGAGCAAAAGCACTTCTTAGCTGGAAACTAGGCCACACAACCAGGTAACTGGTTTCCAGTGCCTGGGTTGAGGGAGGCCTATAAAAGGGGTTCACCTTCTGAAGATGAAGCATTTCAGAATCCACCTGTAATTGCTGGTCAGCCAGCCGCTGTTTAACAAGGAACATAGCACATTTTGGCCCCAGAGTAATCAGAGAATCCCGGGAAAACCCCAAGTTCCTTAAGATGGTTCCCACACTATCCAGCCAAGAAGGTGACAAACCCTCTGCTGAAATCTCTTTCAGCAACGAGTTCTCATTCTGAGGCAGAGAGACCACCCTTAGCCAAAATTTTATAATTGCCTGAGAAGCAAGAAGCCTAATAGGGGGGGAGCCAGTTTCTAAACGTAGAAAAATCTGGGGGGAACCACGAGGGACCCCCAGGATGGCTCTCAGAAAACCATTTTGCAGAGGCTCTGGCTGCCCCAGGAATTCCACCCCTCAAATGGCAAAACCATATAAAAGTTGACTGATCACCTTGGCACGGAATAAACTGAGAGCTGGTAGAAGCAATTTGCCACATTTCCCAAAATAAAACCCACGAATAGCACTGGCAGCTTGCCTGGCCCGGGCTTTGGCCTGGAGCCATTGCACCCTCCAAGAAGGGACATTGGAAAAGATCACGCCAAGGTATTTAAATTGGGAGACCTGTACGACCAGTTGATTATTTATCCACCACTTATGAATTTTACTTGGCCTCCCCTGACTAACTATCAACACCTTGGTCTTTCGATAGTTGATGCTTAGACCTTCCCTAATGCAATAGACTCCTGCCCTATCCATCACGCGATGCTACCCTACCACTGAACGGGATATCAGGACCGTGTCATCAGCGTAGAGTAGTGAGGTTATCCGCTTCCCGTTAATACGAGGGGAGTGAGAATCTATTTCAGCTAAAAAGGGTGGGAGGTCATTCAAAAAAATGTTGAAAAGTACTGGTGCTAAAAGGCAACCCTGCCTGACACCTTTACTCACCACCACTTTCTGAGATAGTAAACCCTCCCTAGAACACTTAACTTGGAGAGTGTTGTTTTCATGCAATTTCCTTATCAAGAAAAGCAATCTAGGCTCCATGTTAAGGTTCTTCAGCTTTGCCCACAACCGCTCCCTGTGTACTGAGTCAAAGGCCATTTTAAGATCTAAAAAGCATAAATAAGCTTTTTGGCCCTGACTCATAAGCTTCCTCGTCAGATGGGTAAGCACCAGAATATGGTCAACAGTGGATCGGGATTTCTGGAAGCCAATTTGCTCTAATCTTAGTATTTGGTTTTCCTCAAGCCATCCCTGTAGCCTTAAAAGCAATAATTTTGTATAAAGCTTCCCCAAAATACTGAGTAGACTAATTGGTCGGTAGCTCTCGGGGGCCCCACAATCTCCGTTCTTATAAATGGGCACTATAATGCTGTTAAGCCATGCTTTAGGCACCTTACCGGAGGCATTTATTGAAGTGAATACTGGGGCCAACAGCTTTGCCCACCAATCTGAGGCTTCTTTTAAAAGTTCAGCCGAGACCAAATCGGAACCAGGGGCTTTCCCCCCTTTAAGATGAATAATCAAGTCCCTAACCTCATCAGCCTGAACTGGAGGCCAGAGCGGGAATGTATCAGGTTCCTCTAGCAAGATGGGAGGAAGGAGGGGCGACGAGGCTGTAAAAACATCCTCGTAAAATCTCTCCCATATAAACCGTCGAAATTTCAACGGTAAGCGGGGGCATCCCCTCAGATCTTAACTGCCGAAACACACCCCAAAATTGCTTAGAGTTGCCACCACCCGCTGCCCTCATGAGCCGGACCCATTGATACCTCTGAAACTGCCGCCTCTTTGTATCTAACAGGTGACGGTACTGAGAGCGAATATCCAACCAGGTTCTCCTGGCTGTAAATGACGGATGGATTTTTAGACACTGTACAGACCTCCTCAGCCTTTGACGGAGAGAATAACACTCTGCGTCGAACCATCCCCAGAAACTCTTGGAACGGGGCTGGGTACCTCTTCCTGCGTTAAGGATTGGATGCAAATAATCCAAAACTAGCTCAAGGCCTTCCCCCGCATCCAAAGACCCAGCACAAATCTGGAGGCACAAGCCTTCCAAATCAAAACCTGAAGATAGGGAAACAAATTACAGGGCTAAATGCTTAGACCAAAGGACCCTCCTATAAACAGGGGCAGAACCCTGAGTCGGGGGACAGCAGACTTCCTTCTGCGGCATATGTAGTTGGCCACATGTTAATGTCAAAATGAAATGATTAGTCTCAGGGCTAGGCTGAATTTCCATTCTCTGGAGCCTTGGCAGGAAAGAAGGGGAAACCAAAAAATAGTCAATGGTGCTAGACCCGAGAGGCGAATGGAAGGTATAACAACCTTCCCTATCACCCTCCAGTCTTCCATTTAAGATCACCAATTCCAAATTATTCACAAGTTGTTTCAAAGCCCCAGAATTCGCATTTTCCTTTTTATCCTGAGCTTTCCAGGAGGGAATCGGAGTAAGGCTGCGGTCATCCCATCCCATGGGGAGGCCCTGCCAATCGCCCACCCTTGCGTTAAAGTCACCGCCGAGGATTACCACAGAGCCAGGGTACATTTCTCTGGCAGTTTGAATTTCCCGAGTGATAACCCCCCAAACCTCCGAGCAAGAGAACCTAGAAGAGGAGGGAGGGATATAAACATTTCCAATTAATAAATCACCACCCTCCAGAAGAGTACAATAGTACAAAGAAAAATAAGATTTAAAACTATTTATTAATTTAAAAGAAATCAAATTGGAGGAACTGGGAGACACTAATGCCAAGCCCCCACTTGGCCTCCCAAAATCTTTAGCAGATGAGGCAGCTACTGAGTGCACTCGCATGCCAACCATCTGGAGATCGTCCCGGGCCCAAGTTTCCTACAGCAAACAGATGTCATAGGAATGAAGAAGCCGAGAAAAGTCATCGTCCTGGAGGCGGGCCCGCCAACCCGCAATGTTCCAAGAGGCAATTTTTAGCATTGCATTTGGTAATTGTCATAAGGTAATAGCCTGAGCATAGGGGGGAGTGGGCTGAGCAGCTGCATCAACAATGGTGTCATGACCATTACTTAAGGAGTCAATAAATATTGCTGACTGAGATTTGAAATTCAAGTCAACAATCACTGGTAATGACTCACCTAGCGGTGCTGAGGAGTAATGAACTTGAATATCCTCATTGCCCCTACTGAATGACCCATCTATCAAATGAAAGTCTGTTATACCATCACTAGGACCCGTACCCTTAACCAAGCCAGGGGCATGTACTGGGGTATTAACACCCTTTTTATGAACCAAAACATTTCTCTCATAACCACAATCGAGCAGGTTTTCCTCCATTGGCCCAAATACCAAAACTGAAGATTTATTCTGAAGGGGTTTCGGCAAACCCACCCTCGGGGAGGGAGCGGTAGCTTTTTCCCCATAAACTGGTTGGACTCTAGTTTCGGCACACCGAGAACTGGATTTTAATTTATCCAATTGTGAGCAGAGAATTGAGTTTTGTAAGCATACTAACCGCCAAATGTTCGGGGGTCTCTTTTAAAGAGGGGACTCCCAGACAACCCCTAGGCTGTTTTACACCAGGAGGAAGGGGCACCGGCTGCTGAGATCTAGCTTCTTTAGTTACCATAAGGGAACCTCCAACAACAACCTGAGGCACCAAAAATGGGCTTTTTTGTTGACAATTCGAGAAGGGAATCGAAGGGGCCCCCACCAAGGGCGCCTGGTGGACGTCCTGTTCCCGGGGTTCTGGCGGTCTTCGGTTAAACTGGGCCTCATCAGCTGGCACCTGCACTATCCCTGGCTCCTGCAATATTTCCCTCCCCCTCTGGACTAAACAACCGGCACTAGATTCAAAAGCCCTTGCTAAAAAAACTGAGCGCTCTTCCAGAGATTGTCTGGCCTCCCAGATAGCTGACACTATTTCAGGTGATGTAAAAGTAATATTCACTACCTGTCTGTCCCAGGCTATTGACAACGAATCTACAGACTGGATATAGTGCCTTGTGATTGGAATATATCTCATTACAGGGAAGTTTAACAAAATTCTGAGATGTTCAGCGGCATCTAGCGGAGTATTCCAGAGTGGAGGGCGGCTACCATATAAAGGTAGTATAGTAACAATTAAGTTTAATGGCAGGGGGCTGTATGAAACTACCTGATTAGTTGAACTGGATAAATGGCACACCGATGAAAAATTAGGTCTCTTGTCCCCCTCTGACTCTTCTGTTTCAGCCAACATCCTTGGGGTTAGGCCAACTGGCGGGGCAAACACTTCCCCCCAAAATTTCACCATTGCCCCCGAAAGCAAGCAACTGCCTTCCCCAATAGTTTTGCTCTGAATAACCCTGTCGGGGAGGACCAGCCTATCTAGTTTATCATGGATCTGTTGAACTTGTGTACACATGAATCTAATAGACTCAGCGGTAACCTGAACATGGGTAGAGAGAAATTCTGTCAGAAAACTATTTCGTTGACTGGAGTTCGGATTTAACTCTTGTTGAGATGGCACAAGGCCTCCCTTCGGGGTACTAGTAGGGGTAGGGTGCCAGGAGGTTGGAGAAGGATTTTCATGAAGCGACCTGGCTATCTGTTGACAGAAGGAGGCCTCCGAAACAAGGTCGACTGCCTGGGAGGGGCCCATAGATCTAACAGGAAAATACTATTCCAACCTGCGTTGTTTCTGGAACTTCCCGGGGTCGGGAGGAGAGGCAACAGAGGGCTCCGGACGAGACCTCTTGTTAGAAGCCATACTGAAAAAACAAACAAACTCCCAAATATTTGAAAAAGGAGACCTGCTCAATCAATTCCCCTCTTATGTTCCAGCGGTGAATATCCACTCTTTTCCGGGGACCCACAATCAGTATTTTTGTTTTGGAATAATTTATTTTTAGCAGCTCTTGTTCACAGTAATCACCAAAAAGGGCGAGCTGTCTTTTAAGGCCCACCATGGTTTGAGATATTAACACAGTATCATCTGCGTACAAAAGTATTGGCAACAGTTTTTTCCCCACTAAGGGGCATGGGTGTCCACCGTTTTCATGAGGCAGACAACATTATTCAAATAAAGGTTAAATAAGGTCAGTGCCAACAGGCAACCCTGCCTAACCCCTCTTTCAACTGAGATAACCTTGGTTAGAGTCCCAAAACACCCATGCCTCACTTGAAGTGGGTTCCCTGTGTGCAACTTTATCATTAGATAAAGGAGTCTGGCGTCTATTGAAGAAGCCCTTAACTTTGCCCACAGGCACTCTCTATTCACTAAATCAAAAGCTTTTTCTAAATCAACAAAACATAAATACAACTTCCCCTGGACCGCTGCATATTTCTGGATCAGGGCTGTGATCATCAAAATGTGGTCCGTTGTGGCTCTGCCTTCACAAAATCCAGCTTGTTCTGGTTCGATCGCCCCTGACTCCTGTATCCAGGACTTAAGTCTGCCCAGCAAGAGTTTGGAATATAATTTCTCAACAGTGCTGAGCAAACTAATTGGTCGATAGTTGTTCGGGAGGGACGTGTCTCCTTTTTTAAAGATAGGTACTACAATGCTCTTTAACCAGGATTTAGGCATCTTGCCAGTATCATTAATGGTTGAGAAAAGGGGAGCCAGGAGATTGTCACTCTATCAGGACCCGGTGCCTTGCCCAACTTGAGTGATTTGATCAAATTCCTTACTTCCTCTGGTTGTACTGATGGCCACTTCTCGAACCTATTCCACTCATCGAGTTGCACTGTCCTTGGCATAATAGGCTCAGGAGAAAATAAGTTACTAAAGAAATTCTCCCACTCCTGGGTAGTGATAAAATGGGCACTGGCTAATCTCCCCTTCCATTGCATAGACCGAATCATTTTCCCGAACTTGTTACTATTTTTCCCCACTGCAGCTTGATAAAGATCGAACCATAATGCCTTTTGAAAGGCCAGTTTTTTCTTGGCTAGGAGCTCCCTATAAACTTTGCATTGAAGCTGGAGCTGGATCCGAGTTGTAACCAGCGGAGCCTTCCTTAGTCTCCTAGCTAAATGTCTAAGATGACCCCTAGCAATTTTGCACTCACCATCAAACCAAGACCCTGATTTTCCCAGGCCATTTCCTCTACCTCTCATGGGAGCCAAAATAATCAATTCTGGCTCCATTAGTTCTATCAATTGATCGTACCATCCCAAATCACCCTGCTGCTGTCCTCTCCCCATTTCACACAGCCTCATAAACTCTGGGGCCTTAATTAAGTTCTTGAAAAGTGCAATAAGGTCGCTGTTAGCCCTAAGCCTAATTAATGGCTTATTATCATCCCTGGGGTGGGCAGCAACCACTTCCACGCCTTCCACTAAGGGACGTACTTCAAGTACAATAGGGAAATGGCATGTCTCTGGTCTTGCAAGGACCTTGAGTGCTAGAACCTTTTTTAGTGCTGTTCGGTCTATTAGGAAATAATCTATCAAGCTGGAACCATTGTGGGAATGGAAGGTAAAATTACCTTCCCTATCACCTTTTACCCTTCCATTAATGATTACCAGATCTAAAGCCTGGATAAATTCCTCCATGACCCTTCTTCCAGGTCCAATCACCGTATCCATAGAATGTCGAGGGTGAAGCGGAGAATTACACAGACTCTTCCAGCAGCACATTTATTTATTTATTTATTTATTTTCATAGATTTTTACCCCGCCCCTCCTGCCATGCAGCTCGGGGCGGCTTCCAAAACATTAAAAACAATAAAATCAATTAAAATTATCATACATATTATAAAACATTAAAACAGGACTAAGATACAGCATAAAAACCCAGGTAGGTGGGGGGACTAAAACACCCCTCCCTACCCACCCTCCCTCCCAAAGGCCTGGGCGAACAGCCAGGTCTTACAATTTTGCCAGAATGTTAACAGGCTAGGGGCTAGGCGAGCTTCCTCCAGAAGGGAGTTCCAAAGCCGTGGCCCCACTACTGAGAATGCCCTCTGCATTGTGGCCCCCCGCTTAACACGGGGGACCTCCAGGAAGGCACCCCCGGTGGACCGCAGGAGCCGCTCTGGGGCGCGGAGGGCGAGGCGGTCCCTAAGGTATGAGGGGCCGAGACCGTGTAGGGCTTTATAGAT
>QEPC01001501.1:933608-954212 GCA_003113815.1 Sphenodon punctatus
CCGCTCCCACCAAGGGGAGTCACTGGGTCCGCCCCCCTATACCCCCTCCTACAACCCCCACCCTACCACCCTAGCCCTGTACAGAAAAAAGCCCCCACAAAACAATAGCCCCCTGCCACCCCCTGCGGCCCTGAAATGCCCCAAAGTGCCGCACCCTTCGGACTGCGGCCCTTCAGACCGTGAGCCTGCGGCCACGGCCTGCGGCCCAGCCGCTAGGCTCAGGACTTTAAGCCCCCAGCTACTTCCGGGTGGGGGGGAGGGGACAGGTCAGCCCACGTGGCTGGCCTCTGCGTTCCCCCCTATCCCCCCAACAGCTCAGTTTGTTGCTGTTTCCCCTGCATGTCCCAGGCGAGCAGCAGCAGCGGCGGCAGCGGTGACAGCAGCGGAGCAGAGCGATGCAGTGCGCAGGGCCCCCCCCCACCAGCGGCAGAGCTCCACGAGCCCCCCACAGCAGCAAGGCAGGCAGGTAGGTTTAAAGATCCCAGCAGGCTCCCAAGCTCAGCCGCTGGGCACGGGGCTTTAAGCCCCCAGCTACTTCCGGGTGGGGGGGGAGGGCACAGGTCAGCCCACGTGGCTGGCCTCTGCATTCCCCCCCCCATCCCCCCAACAGCTCACAGTTTGTTGTTGTTTCCCCTGCAGGTCCCAGGCAAGCAGCAGCAGTGGCGGCAGCGGTGACAGCAGCGGAGCAGAGCGATGTGGAGCGCAGGCCCCCCCCTGCCGACGGCAGAGCTCCACGAGCCCCCCGCAGCAGCAAGGCAGGCAGGTAGGTGTAAAGATCCCATCAGGCATTTATCAGGTCTTCATCTGAATTCCCCATTCTAGTGTTAAAGTCTCCCGCCAAGAGTAACATAGCGTTAGGATAGTTACTCATCGCCCCCATTATCAGACTAGACATTTCCACCCATAGTTCTTTAGCATAGTAAACCGACTTTATTGGAGGTACATAAACATTTCCTAGAAGAAGTTCTGAACCATCGGGAAATAGACAGTATAATAACATAAAATTGGACCTAAACGTAGCCACGATCTTTGCTTTGGCCTTTAAGGCTTGGGCTACCATAATTGCAAGGCCCCCACTGGGTCTTCCAGAACTATTAGCTGACATAGCTGGTAGGCAGAAGCTACCAAATCCCATAATGCTAATACTTGGGGTGCTATTCACTACCCAAGTCTCTTGTATGGCCAGTATCCCAAAGTCTGAGTCTCTCAAAAAATCCAGAAAATCCGTATCAATGCAACGTGCTTTCCAGCCAGCAATGTTCCATGATAGAAATTTCCAGGAGCTTATTCCCCTGATCCTGTTATTGTCGCACCTCCCATAGGGATTAGGGAGGAGCTCTCCTATTTCATTATTGCTAGAATCTGTTAGGATAACTTCCTCTGATCCTTGGCCTTTTTCCTGTCTTTGAAGGAAAAGACCCCAGGGAGGATCCGACCTCTCTCCACTTGTTCAGTAGGATCTACTGTTATTATATCCTGCAATACCAGATCTGAATCTTCCCTCAGAGGTCCTACCATGGCCAATCCTGGCGGAGCAGAAGTCTGGCCATTAAGATGCAGATTGGCTGGAGCCAGAACTGGCAAGTTCACTGAGTGCATGTTTTTGCCATTTAATGCCTTCTTGGCCTTTGTGCCCTTGCAAAAAATATCCTGGTTTCCCTTCCCTTCCACTTTCTTTTCCATTTTTCCCCCAACCGGGGTTGAGGCCGCTGATGGAATGCCTGCCCGTGTAGAAGAAGGAGGGTAGTCAACACTCATGGGACCTATAGGAGAGACCTTATTCATACAGGTCGGCTCCTCTTGATGAGACCTTTTGCCACCCTTCATTTTCCTTAATTGACTGCTAATGGAATCCAGATGGCTAATTAAAAAAGTCTGGGTCCAATGACGGGTCAGTTTGTCTTAACGGAAGTCTGACCGATGTACTACTGATCCTTTGCCTTGGGAATAACTGGAGGTTATGAGTTCCTTCCCCTTTTTTAACCTCACTGATATCCCTGGCCTTTGGAATTGGCTGCCCTTCCAATTCTAATCCCTTGTTATTCTCACAGCCAGGAGGGGTAGTACTTGAAATTGAACCCAAAATTGTATGAGAGTGCTTAAGATAAGGTAATTCTACTACCGGTTCTTCCACCATTGGCAATTCCCCCCCCCCCCCACCCCATCTGCCATTAAAACCCTAGACACATTTTCTTTAAATACCTCCCCCTTTTCCAAAAATTGCTCAACCAATTGGGCAGACCTAAAAGTAACCTTAATTAGCCAACATTTTTTAATGTTATGCACATGATCAAGAGACACAATATCTCTACTAGTAACAGTATCAGCCAAAATGACCTCAAGTGCTCCGCTACATCATACGGAGTGTTCCAGAAGGGGAGCAAACCTGAGGATAATGGAAGAATTGCCAAAACCAAACTGTTTGGCAAATAGGTGACTCTCATCTGTTTATCTCTAATCATGATATTCTCAGGTTGCTTCCTGCTAATATCCTCTGTGTCCCTTGCAAACAGATCTCCAGAACCTGGTCCTACCCAGGGATGGGATCCAGGAGGATAGGATAATCAAGCTTGAGGATTACATGGGTCAACCCTGGCCTCTACTTCGTTAATAAGTTCTTTCATTTGGGTAAACATACACTTTAGTGTATGAGCTGTTGTCAATGCCAAATCTGCTAATAGCTCTATTTGAGAAGCATCCTTTTCCTCCTTATGAATCAGTATTACAGACGTTTCCAAAACACCCCTAGATATACCGCAAGGCTCAATATTTGTTGCTTCCCAGATGTAATCATTGCTTTGTTGAGAGCTTGCTAGGGTCATCACTCTATTGGACTTTGTATCCTGAAAAGATCAGGCTGCTCTGGGGGTCTGGTTAGGAGAACCAAAAGGAGGAACAAGTTTCCTCTGTCTAGACACTTTTGCAGCCGGTAGAGTGGGGTGCGGCCCCTCCTTCCTTAAACATTTGAGATTAGGCATTTATACAACAACAGATCTAGAAGTACAACCGATAGACAAAAGAACCCTCCCCCCAAAAGTACCTGTGCTCTGGCTCCGGTGTGCGCCGAAGGGTGCGCACCTATGGCGCTGCCGTAGGCTGACTGTCCTTTTCTCTTTTCCCCAGGTCACAGTCCCCACCCCCGGCTCCGCTTCCAGGGATGAGCGGCAGGTGAGTAAGTTTGCAGGCTCGGGGATTCCGGCTCTCCGCTCCTCGGTACTACCTCTGGCTGACTGTCCTTTTCTCTTTTCCCCAGGTCGCAGTCCCCACCCCCGGCTCCGCTTCCAGGGATGAGCGGCAGGTGAGTAAGTTTGCAGGTTCCGGGATTCCGGCTCTCCGCTCCTCGGTACTACTGCTGACTGACTGTCCTTTTCTCTTTTCCCCAGGTCACAGTCCCCACCCCCGGCTCCGCTTCTAGGGATGAGCGGCAGGTGAGTAATAATAATAGTTTATTAGCACGGGCTTTCGCCATGGCTAGCACCCAAAGACATACAAACAAACAAACAAACATACCTAACAACTTCAATTGAATATCAAAACATGTTGCCAAAAATTTACAATTTGGCAAACATGTAAATACAACAATACACATTAATCAAGTGACATAATCAAAATACACCCCGTTTGGCATAAACCATCTTAACAGTGGTGAAGAAGTTAGATCAATAACTATTTATTTAGCATAATTCCATCATGACCAAGCTCAATTCATAATCAACATGATGAACAATTTATCTATATCTTCCCTCCCCGTATTAATTATTACTCATGTGTTTCCAATTTAATACAGCTCCAACCCATCCATATATGAACCCCACTGGGGAAGATCATGGTAATCCTATCCTTCAGTCAGTTGTTTGCGCTTGAGGGAGGCAAGTGCAACTAGGTCCTCCTTTTTAGATAGGAGGAGAAGCCTCCTATATCCATTACCCAGATCTGTATACCCCCAGTCACTAACCAGGGGATACAGCCAAACGGCTCTGAGCTCTCGATAGTGGGGACAAACAAGCAAAAAGTGCTCAACCGTTTCAACCTTTTCCAGGTGGCAAGTACACAGTCGTTCGGCATAGGGAGTCCTCCTATATCTCCCCTCTACCACTGCCGTCTGCACAAGATGAAACCGGAGGAGAGAATAACTCCTTCGTAATGCGTGATTTAAGAGGACATCCAAATACTCCTCTAATCCCCACTTAAGTCTAACCGACCCAAACCCAGCTCTCCGCTCCTCAGTACTACCACTGGCTGACTGTCCTTTTCTCTTTTCCCCAGATCGCAGTCCCCGCCCCCGGCTCCGCTTCCAGGGATGAGCGGCAGGCGAGTAAGTTTGCAGGCTCGGGGATTCCGGCTCTCCGCTCCTCCCATTGAATATTAATCAAGCTGGCAACCCCATCAGCAAATGGTGTGACCAGAACTGGCCATAGAGTTTGTGGGAGCTGGGGTGAACACTCAGCATAAGGCTTCTTGAGATCATGGGTCCTGGCAGCAGGCAGGGCTTGGAGGAGGCAGGCCCAGCAGGTAAGGGAGGTTTGTGGACTGGAAATTTCTGTCCCTCCCATGGACTGATTTCCTGTTCAGAGGTAAGACGCGGGCAGAGTTTCTGAAAGCGCAGGCCCAGGGGCATATACTCTGGTCAATCCTACGTTAGACCAGCCTTTGGTCAGCAGCACAGGGAGAGATGGGACAAATGGCATGACTGCCCCAGGGGCTGGGCAGTGTTTAAAATGTTTAAAAATGAATTGTCGGGGCCACAGCTTGTCGCAGAAGCTACACCTCCCACATCCCACGCTACGGAGCAGGGAAGAGAGAGCCCATGTATCCAACTAACAACCCAAGCAACAGACCATCCTGTCTCTCTATAACTGAAGATAGAACAGGAGTTCTTGGGATTTAATCTACATCATGATAAACACAGGGAAAAGTCATTCAGGAAAGCCAAATAAACCATCCAGGTTTTTTCTGGCATTTGTTTCCAAAATTGAAACATCCAATATCAGCCTTTACCTGGTCTTTCACCTTTTGAGGAACGCACTCCTCCTGGGAACCTTTACCAGGGCTCAGGCCCCTCCTGGGTCCAAACCTTCAGGGAGGCTTGTGGAAGGCCTGGCTGAGCAGTGGCATGAGACAGCACACAGTCATGGCTGCTGGAGCCAGGCTCCCGCACACCACTTCCTTGTACCTTCTTCTCCCCTGTGCAGGCCACTTGGTTGTGGTGCGCATTGCTTCTTGCAGTATGCTCCTATTCCAAACCCCTCATCTCCCCTGCCACCCGCCTCTGCTCCAGGGGTGGCAGCAGCAGGTAAGAGCACAGCAGTGTGGGGGTATGTTTTTCCCATGGGCCCTTCCACATCCCAACTACTCATGTGCTGCTACTGCTGCCATGAACTGAAGGGGAGGGGGAGGGAAGGGTGGCAGACAGGCAGCAGTGGTTCTGTGTAGCAGTGTAGGGAGGCAAGGGTCTTACCCCCAGGGGCTCTAATAGATTACACGACTGCCCCTGACACAACCCCACACTATGGCAAGCTCTGAAGAGGGTTGTTGGTTTCAGATGACCAATTTGGTTGGCCAGATATGCAAATCGGAGGACACTTATGAGAAATACATGTTAAAGGGCTACACTGGAGCGAATGCAGCCCTGCAACCTGTATTTCTCATAAGTGTCTTCTCAAATTTTACATAGTTGGCCACCCGATGTCCAGTTCCCAACAAAACTTATCTGTACAATTCACTGAGGGTGCTTTTATTGCTGGTTTAATGACACTGTTAGAAGTCAGGAAATAGTTCCAGTTTCCTGGTACTCCAAACTAGAGCTGAGTCAGAAGCCAGGAGTCAGCAGTGGTAGCTGGGAAACCATGGCAGTCAGATGGAAAGCCTGAATCATGCCAGGAGATAATTGTCAGAACTGGAGTCAGGAGTTAGAGATCACACCAGTTTGGGAGCTGAGTGGTCAAGCTGAGGTGGGTTAGAATACTGACTGCAAAAGGCAGGACCACTTACCATTATAAACCACCAAGTAGAAAAGCCCTTTTTAAAAAAGAGATGGCTTGAGGTTTCTTCGTGAAAATTTAACCATGTGTTCTAGTAGGTGGGAGGATCATATATGCAAAATTGATCCATTATGGTAATCAAAAGTGATAATGATTTAAAAGTTAATTGGCAGTGGTAAATTCTCCCTGTCCCTACCTTTTGTTGTGATTCATATTTTGCTTGCCTTTGTGAGTTGAGTCAGAAAATTTCAAAGGCATGTAGCTTGAGATGTCCATCAAGTGCTGTTGTGGGCTGATGGTGTTTAGGTAAGTAAAAAAAAGAGTTATTAATGTTTTAAAATTTAGTTATTTCAGTCACTCAGCAGTGGAGATCGGGGAAACCTGGTGACATGACAGAAAGAACTCTGCAAAGGCTCATTTTTCAGCTTCAACAGCAAATGGGAGTGCAAGAGGACTTAAGGCAGAGCAGACAACCCCCTGCAACCCCATCCACTGTCTGTGAGTTGATTGATTTAATCTGAAAAACAAAGGGTTTGGGGCAACAGGACATTTAGTGTAATTATGTCCTCGCTGAAGTCAATGGCTGAGCTCCCATAGACTTCAGTGGGAGAGGACTGCTTGATATCGAGGTTTTATAAATCCAGTTTTAAAAAGAATGCGCGAGCTGCCTGGTGCTGCTGTTTCCAATGGCGGCTGGGCAACTTGCAGTGTGGGGAGGCACGTGTAAACGCTACCCATGTGAGGTTTCTAAAAGCGTTTTTAAAAAATCTGCTACATTGGCCACTTGTATAAAAACAGCCTTAGTCTCAGAAACTTTATTCTTTTGGGGAATAAATTGCAGATTTGAGAATATAACTCTTTCCCAGAGAGAAAACCTGACCATCCAGGAACAGGAAGCTCTGAAACAGAGTTTCAGGGTCTAATAACCAATCTAAGCTCAAAGGGTGTCTTTAAAAAACAAACAAAAAACCAACACCACCCAAATAATTCAGCATTGGAATCGCAGAGCCAGAAGCAACCATGAGGGTCCTTGAGTCCAGCCCCCTGTTTGGTGCAGGGATACACACACCCCTCCCGCACCTTGCATGCACCCAGAGAATAGAGCCTATATGGAGACATACTAAAATGAATAAGGATTGCCCATTGGAAACAATAGAGGCATCATAGAATCTTACACCACTTTTAACGAGGTGCTGAAAAGTGCCTCCTGAGCCCCGTGTTGAGAGAAAAGCCGTGCAGGGAGTGTTTACGCATTCCCCGCGCTGTCGGAAGTGATGCGCTCCCAGTTGTTGGCAGCGGCGGCAGCTGAAGATGCGGTGCTTTGAAGAGGCACATTCTGAAAGCAAGGCATCTCCAGCTGCTGCCGACAACGGGGAGCACATCACTTCTGGCAGCGCGGAGAGCTTTTCTCTCAATGCAGGACTCAGGAGGCACTTTTCAGTGCCTCGTTTAAAAGCAGTGTAAGATTCTATGATGTCTCTATTGTTTCCAATGGGCAATTGGAAATATCTCAGATTGAACACCCCAAAACCAAGGCATCCAAAATGACTATTTTCTTTTAATAATCCAGGCCTGCGCTCAAAGTAGTGTAGCAGCAGCAGGCACTGTTCTCTCAAGAAAGTCTGATTAATTTCTTTATCACATGGGTAATAAACTATTACTAATAGTTGCCTGATTTCCAATAAAGCCCAATGTAGCTGATCCTGATAATCCATGGAATTTGTATTCTGTCATTTTCTTTTGTCCTAGACCAAGGGTATGGGTGGGGGGAACCTTTGCCTTCCCACAGGCCACTTTGAAAACAAGTGCCCTTTTTAAAAATGGCGGCAGCAGAATCACCACCATTTTGGAAAAGGGCAGTCAGTCTGCACATGCACAGTGGCCGTTTTGCGCTTTCACAGACCAACTGCCCTTTTCAAAATGGCAGCAAAACTGCCACTACCATTTTGGAAAAGGGTTCACATGTGCAGATTGGCCCAGTGGCTTGCACTGGGTGAGGGGCCAGCATATCAGTGGTTTTTTGCACTTGGGGATTGGAGTTACAGCACTGATAGGTTGCACATCCTCCCACCCTAAGGGAAGCTTTCTAAATTCTTGGGTAGGTACAGCTTATATGACTGGCATATTTTTACTGTCTTTTTTATTGTGGTGAAGTGCTTCCTTCCTGTTCCTGCCAACAACCTTACCCAGGAAGTGAAGCGGGTGAGGGACGATGGGATGGGGTGGAAGGTGGGAATTAATGTATGTGTAAGCACTCTCCTGGAACACTTACTACAAGGTGTGAGTGGCCATTGGTGGATTAGAACCTTTTGGTGTTTTGGAAGATTGGATGGATCGCGAATGTCCCCTCTCGCATTAATGACATCACAGAGCCTTCCGCATTTTTTGAATATGCGGCAAATCGGTACAGGTGTGAAAGCTGCCTTCTTCCAAAAGCTCCTGTTATTCCTGGATACAGTATTTTAAAGCAGCTGAATCCTGAGCTCACCAGGGAGAGAAGGTTGAGCTGTTTGCAGTTGCTGGAGCTATTGAGTAAGCACAGCTAATCCTTCCCTATCAGGGAAAATAAAGAGTCCAATCAGTCTTTTTGTGCCATCTTTCCAACCACAAGACAGATAGATGGTTGAGGTTTTTTTTCAATGAAGACATTGTTCTCTCTCAAGCAAGCAGAATGCTGGCTCCCAGTCACTGAGCCTGGCCAGTTGCCAGGAGGTTATACATTGCCTCACAAAAAGGTTTCCCTTCCAGAGAATTCTCTGAGTTATTTATAGGAGGAAAGAAATGTATGCAAAGCTTGGGAGGGCTGGAGGGAGGAGTGCAGCATGAGGGAAACTAATAGCTGCTTGGATTTGATTGTCTTACTGGCTGACACAGGAATCGCTGCCAAGGTTTCTTGGAGCTACAATCTTTATTTATTAATTAATTTATTTTTTTAAAGTCAATGGGTGGGGAAAAGCAAAAGAAGCATAGCCAATATTCATCGCCTAGGCAGCCCTGAGAAAGGGCTGGATCCAAACTGCAGAAGCTTCGGACTCTGAAACTGCTTTGAGAAAACTGAAGCCTGGAGCTATGTCTCTGGAAATAACAAGCCCCTATGCAGGCAACACTGTGCCCCAATGCGCGGTCCCTCACTTCAGTGGGATTCCTTGCACGCTGAGATTTAAGTGGGTGCTTAAAATTTCTTGTTGAATTAGGCCTCAGACACTCTGATTCGAAACTGCAGTATAAAAAAACGAACTCATTTCTCTCCACCACCCCCTCTTTCTGAGGAAACCATGACACAATGATATATTCTGGCTTGTCCTCTCATCTGGTCATACAACTAGGACCAGAAAAAATGGCTGCTTTTTAGACGTGCGCAGTGAACACGTTGCATAAAATCACACTGCATGTAAATATGCCACGTGTGGGATTTAGACGTGACATTTCGTGCATTAAAGCTGGTTGCATGTTCTTTTAAAGCCCCAAATTAAATACCTTGATGTTGAAGTATTTAATTTGCTGCTTTAAAAGAATGCACGACTGCCTTTAATGCGTGAAATGTCATGTCTAAATCCTACATGCGGCATATTTACACACAGCGTGATTTTATGCAACGTGTTCACTGCACACATCTAAAAGCGGCCAATGATGTGACTCAGCTGACCAATCATGTACAATAATGAAGCATCAGTCAAAAGAGGTTAAATAGGGACGAAGGTATTGCCATTCAGGATAATACTGTTAGGAATGACACCATCCCCACCCCCGCCCCAAGACCATAGACACCCCCCCCCCTTGGCAGCACCCCATGAGACACAGGTCAACGGGTGCAGGGGAACAGAAGGGGAGAAAAAGGAAAAAGAAAGAAAACGCCCCATGCAAAACTGGTCTAGTTGGATGGAACAAGAATGAAACAAGGGAGGCTCCCGGGTAAACAATGGAGCAGTCAAAACAGGTGGCCTCCCTCTTTTGAGATGATTGCTCCACAGCCGCCTGAAACTCTGGGCAAGCAATAGATCGATCGTTAGGCTGATCACTCCACGCCCATCTAAAAATAGCCTTATCCCCCTGTTTATAGAAACTTTTTTTGGCTCTCGTATTCATCTTGCCACGCCTCCCCAGTGAAATCCTCCAAAACTTTGTTTCCTCTGGTTCATCCTGCCATGCCCCCCATTGAAATCCTTAATAGAAACTCCCTTTTGCCCTCGGGTTCATCCTGCCATGCCCCCCATTGAAATCCTCCAAGGCTTTGTTTCCCCCAGCACATCATGTAAAGATTTCTTTGTCAGCCCTAGCCCACCTTTTGTGAACCTTTGAGACCCCTCTCCCCACCTCGCAAAACCCTATAACTGTCCTGGCCCCTATGAGCAAATTGGGTCTTTCTTGAATGCAACACAACACAAACAGGTTACTCTGTGCGTGCTTGCCTCAATGATCTCTCCCAGACCATTACTCCTTTTTGGTCTGTCGAAGCCTCTTTCCCCCACCCCTTCTCTCCAAACACTGCTGGATCTACAGGGTTACCTGTCCTTTTTCATCAGGATTAGAGAGGTAATACTGCTTATTTCCCCCCCTTTTCCCTCTATCCCTTTTGCCATGTCCCCTTTCACCGGAGTAACCAGACTGGAGGGTTTTGCTTGTGAAATACTGTGTATATATGTCAATTGTGTTTGGGTGGGAGGGTATAGAACTTATTTGTATGTAATACCTAGTCTTGTGTCAATAAACCTCCCTTATTTGTATCAGAGTATTTCCTTTTTCTTTCAGGGTGTAGGAGGGAGATTCCAGCCATCTGGCAGTGCATCACGTCCTCAAACTGATCCTAGTGGACACGGGCAGACCCTTTTAAATCAATTTGGCTAATTCTCCCTAAATTCAAGAGTCGTTTGGATATTGGGGTACTGGCCCCCAATGTTCACTCATGGGAGTGGGTCCATGTCCTAACAACTGGTGGAGAATGTGGGCAGTCACGTGGTAACCCACTCAGAGCACGTGTGGGAACCCACGGAGGCGTAGTGTGTAACTGCAGCTGGCCAGAATTGTTCGAGATTTAAATTGTGAATTTGTACCTGAAAACTATAGAGTTGATTCAGGGAACTAGGAATTGTCTTGGAATCATAGAATTGGTCTAGAGATTTTGGAGAATAGATCTTGGGGACTATAGAGTTAGCCACGGGGTTTGGGAGGGTTGTCTTATTTGTACCTGAAGACTATAGATTTAGCTCAGGGAACTAGGAATTGTCTTGGAACCATAGAATTGGTCTAGAGATTTTGGAGAATAGATCTTGGGGACTATAGAGTTAGCCCAGAGATTTGGGAGGGTTGTCTTGGAGCCATAGAGTTCGTTCTGAGTTCTGTACCCATATTTGAAGATTTGAGATATCTTGGGATTGCGCTGGCACTCTTGGGATCTTATGAAATAGAGAATAGACTTGGGAAGTTCATCTTGGGACTATAGTGGTAGTCCAGGGGCATTTGAAAATAGTTTGGGTTGTCTTGGAATTACATTTGGTAGTTCTGGGATATTTTGGAAAATAGTTTGAGTTGTCTTGGAATTATATTTGGTAGTTCTGGGATATTTTGGAAAATAGTTATAATAACTTTTATTGTCAGCGTAACCAAAGGTCATAGCTTAAAGGACGCACAAAAGACAAGAGAATAACATAAGACAAACACCAATAAACAAACAGTAAAATATAGAAAAATACAAATAAAGTGACATAGACATTGAAAGCACAAAAACCACAATGAAATTCCTAATACTCACTACAGCTTAGATTCAGCTTAGTCAAAAATAAATTCTTTCTCTAACCCACAGTTTTAATAAATCACTGTGGCATAAATTCAAGTAAAATACCAAACCAAAGCACCACAAATCCAGCTATGATCAAATTATAATCATTATATAATCAATTATATAATAAAATATAATCAATATAATCACAGTAATCAAAGTGTCATGATTCTAGGTAAAGGTCGCTTGGAGAGGATTTGAATTCAAAAAAATCAGATCTCTGCTTTATTGCTAGAGTTAAAAATTTCATTAATAGTGCTGTCACCTCCAGATGTACATCAGACAGCATTAGGTAAAGTATAAACATATCAGATCTACCTGGAAGCTTATCAATGAAAGGCTTTAATGTTACCTTTCTAATATTGTCATATAAATGACACCTTAATACTAGTACTCTACCGTTTCTACCTCCACTTGTTCGAAGGGACAGAGTCTCTCCTCAAACGGAATTCCCTCTATTTGACCTTCCAGAAGCTTTGTTGGAAGAGCGTTTAAGCGTGCAAACAAAAATAATCTCTTTGCATTTGAGGATGCCCTAGAGTTCAAATAACTGGCCATATCCCTCTCAGGCGGAATCAGATGCAAATAACCCACCATATGTGGGGAAGCCCTAACCTTTGATAATTCATTTTGTTGGTCTATATCATTCCACCCACATAATATTTCTGAACGTACCAGAAAGGGGTCCCTGTCAGACAGATAGTCAGTAGAGAAACCCATCTTGATCAGATAGGTTTCAATATTAGAAATCCACTGGCTCTTATAGCTATCCATCCAAGAACATTAAATGAATGAGACCTGTAGCTACATATCCAGATTGAGTTATCTTATGCCACATCATTAATACAGAGGACCAAGCCTTATATGTCCAACTTCTTTGACCCAATTCCATTCTAATGGCAGGAAGTGGAGTACCTGTAGGTGCTTTAAGTAAAGCCTGGGCAAATTTAGATGGTATCAAATCCAGGTTAGAGAAAACTAAGGCTGCCCAGAGTTCAGCCCCATACAGGAATTTGGCTCTAGCCTTACTATTAAAGACTTCCATAGCCAGTTTAAAGGCATTTCCCCCTGTATTTGCAAAGAGCTTCAATAATGCCGGTATAATTCCCTTAACTGCTAATAAGGCCCTATCATATTGTTCTTTCCACTTACCAGACGCGTGAAAATGGAGACCGAGGTATTTGAATATCCTTACCTGTTCAATACCTTGGTCATCTAAGGTCTAGTTTTGCACCGTCCTTTTCTGGGAGAAGACCACAATCTTAGATTTCTGATAATTGATGGTTAATCTATTGGTCTTACTATAGTCAGAAAAAGCCCTAAGCTGCCTTTGCAAACCCAAACAAGTTTGGGACATGAGGGCCAGGTCGTCAGCGTATAGCAGACAGTCTAGATAACGGTCTGCCAGTCGTGGAGGAAACATCTTAGTCTCAGCCATCATTGGTATAACATCATTGATATATAAATTAAAAAGTGTAGGCGCAAGGACACATCCTTGCCGAACCCCAATGGGGGAGTCAATTTCCTCAGTGACTAACCCAGCTCTATTAGATTTGACAACTAACGTGGGGTTATCATACATGCTCTGTATAAGTAGAAGTAATCTCCTATCAATTGAAGTCTTAGCAAGCTTGGTCCAGAGAATGCTCCGATTAACAGAGTCAAAAGCTGACTTCAGGTCCAAGAAGGCTACAAAGAGGTGCCCATTTGAGCTCATATATTTCCCAATTAAGTGATTCAAAACCAAGCAATGCTCCACTACTGAATGTGCCTTCTGGAAACCTGTCTGCTCTCAGTATATAATGTCCTTCTCCTCGATCCAGCTTGTCAATCTGTTTAATAACAGCTTAGCGTATATCTTACTCAAAGTGCTAAGCAAGCTGACAGGCCAATAATTGGCCGAATCTTGATGGGAACCTTTTTTATAAATGGGGACCACCACCGCCTTTCTCCATGGGGCTGGAATAAAGCCTGTCCTATTAATAGTTGTAAATAAAGAAGATAGGAGGGGGAATCCACCATTCCTTATAATGTTTTATAAATTCGATCGAGATAGGATCCATACCTGGGGCCTTATTACTTTTAAATGAATCTATCAGCGATGCCACCTCCAAATGGGAGATTGAAGGCCATAGTGGGAGAGAGCAAAGCTCCACCTCACTCATATTACTTGTGTCCATTGTTTCACTGTCAGGAAATAATCGATGATAGTAATCCACCCAAACCTGTGAGGGAAGGATCACGTGCATGTCAATCCTGCTACCTCGCAGACAACCATTGAGCAGTCTCCAAAAATTTCTCGAGTCACCAATATTGGCAGCATCAAGAAGCTTCTCCCGCCTATGGCCAAAATATGCTTTCTTTTTCCTTCTAATTAGATCTTTGTATTCCTTTTTCACCTGCAAGTACGTCTCTGGGATAGAGGAAGCCGGGGACAGACGATAATCTCTCTATAATGCATAACACTTGACCTTTGCCTTACGGCATTCTCCATCATACTAAGGTTGATTTTTCCTACCTCTTGGGGTCGGGTTTCGGGCTTGATGATACACAGACTTGAAAATATTCCCTCATAATATTAGTCAACCTATCAAAAGCCACGATTGACTCCAGGATATTATTCTTATCTATGATGATATCCCGCTCTTCACTGATGTTCTCCTCCAATAGTAAAGCATTTAGGGATGCCAAAGATACCTTGCTCCCCTTAATTGGACAATGTACCCCACTAGAGACTCCACTAGTTGCCTCTTCCTGATTTCCTTCAATAGAAGGCGGGGCCAAATCATTATTATAAAAACTGAACACCAACACAAGAGGCAGATGATCACTAGTCTGAATCTCAACTATCATAAAATCATTCAGCCAATTTAAGGAATTGGCAGAAACCACTGCAAAATCCACAACACTAGAGCCATTTGAGCCTAAATAAATAAATTCACCCTCTGTGTCATGATAGCAGGATCTATTCATGACTTGCAGGTTATGTGTCATAATCAAATTAGCAAAATTTATGCCTGAAGATGTAATTTTAATAACCTTGGATTGACTAGAGTTAAGTATAGATAAAAAAAACTCCTATCTGGTACTTCACAGCGGAGGCCCAATAATTCATCATTCTGCTCAATCCTTGCGTTAAAGTCTCCTGTTAACACCAGAGAGCTCCCTGGATATTTATCAAGAGTTTCATCAATAGCCTCTGCCAGTTTTCCCGAAGCCTTTAGATCAAAATATCTAGAATGGATTGATTGAACATAAACATTCAGAAAAACAATGAGGGACCTATTTATTTGCAATACCACCCCCATTGCCGGGGCTGGGGGGGGGGGACACTAAGTTCTGCACGTACATAATGTTTAAGTTTATCATCGACCAAACACCCTAATCCCTCACAGGGACGGGCTCTATTGTTATATGAAAGGGCTGGTAAATGGAAGGCAACATAGCCTTCCAGCTCAAGTGGGAGCTTCGCCCAGGTTTCATGTATCAGAATTAAATGAAATTTAGTAATATAAGCAACAAAATCTGGATGACTAAGATGTGAGATACAACCTGCAGTATTCCACGAGCAGACCAAAAAAGAAGAAGAACTATGACACTTTGTTGATCAGCAGCCCTATAGGGTGTGCCTTACTTACACCTAAAGGTGACTGCATCAAAATGGGAGTGCTGGAATTAGCAGGCAAACTTACAGGTGTTGGTAAATCTGTGAAAACATAAGGGACAAGATTAACAGAGACTACAGGGTCTTGAGAGCTAGTCACAGTTGGGACAAGGGGAATCTGTGTTATATCTGGTACTGCTACATCAAGCATATCCACCAAGGAGGACAAGAACTCACCTTGGGAAGCAGATCCCTGGGGACTCACAGGATCCGTAGCCATCCTCTTTTCCTCCCACCTTGTTATACTTTGCAGTCTAGCATTGATGGAACCTGGATCCTGCAACCTCATAGAATTATTAGGGTAAAGGTTATCTGCTTTGGTGGCTCTCTGGGCCACTACAGCCCCCAAGGAACCCCCAACCGGGGCTATACAGTTAGAGGCACTATTTTGTACCTCACTCGCAAACAGGGACATCCTACTGGAGTCAATAAGCACTTCCCCAACCTGAATCTCCCAGGAGCTAACCAAATGGAACTGTGCTAAAATCCTAGCAGCCAACAAAGGCGAGCGGAAAGAGACCACAATTCTCTGCAAGTTCCTAGGTGCGGGTAAAATCTGAAAATGCTTAATATTCCATGGCAAAATCCTAGATGACAACATAAATGATAAGTGCTGCTGAATGGTTATTCTCGAGTTCCATAAAGGAAAGAGGCCATCAGGTAGGGGATGTACCTTAAATGAGACTGCCTTAGGGTCCACTAGAAGGTGGGATATATCAATACTACAGTTTATACCCCCTGCTCAGAGAGATACAGTAAAGAGGATGGATTTGGGGGCCTAATCTGCCTTTCCTCACCGAACTCCCTGTTAGTGACCACACCCACCAGCTCCTGTATTGGGGGGCATATAGCCTGGCCCTGTAGCAAACCCTGCGCTTCCCTTCCCAGACTTCCTGCTCTATAGTCAGCTATAAATTCCTGAACCTTAGTCATTTGGGCCTTCTGGGAGTGCAACGGTGAGGTAATCTCCGCTAATTGCTCTATCAATTTCTTCATCATGTTGCCAATCAGGAAGCACTGAATACCTAATAACTCATAAGGGTTAATTGCTGAATTATTTGATAACTGCAGAGTATCCCTCTCAGCAAATTCCCCCTCCTCTTCCACAAGGGGATCCAGCAGAGGAGAGACTAATACATCTGGGGCAGTTTTATACTCTTTAGAAAGAGTCCCATTCAAAAAGTTATTATTCCATGATACAGATTCTGCTACCAAGGGTGGGGCAGAAGACAACACTCCATCCCTATCACTATCACCTGCTTGTTTGGGTGCCATGAAGGTGTTCAATTTCATTTGCTTTGGATTTGATTGATCAATAATTGCCGATGACCCCTGTCTCTGCCTTTTCCTAGTCAGCCTAACTTTCACAGGCTATATTCAATATCTAAATACCTAACCTACAATATTAAACATATCCAGGGACTAGGTATTTATTTACCAGGCCTAGGGCCCAGAAATCTTGAAAAGTTGGAACTCCGGAGAGTCCACACTACCACCAAAACCCACCAAGAGAAACTTCCACATAGGAAGGAGTCCCAAAAATCTTCAGTCAAGTCAGGCTTGATTAGAAGTCCACGCCCCCGCACCTGGTCGATGCCTAAGGCCACGCGCACAAGGGCACACCCTTGCACATGCAGCCCTTAGGCACACCGCCTGCAGCGCACACCCGTGGTGCAGGTTTACTCCGTGGGGTGCTTTATAGAAAAACCCAGAAGTCACCTCACGCCCAGGGTGCTGTGCGTGACTCCAGTCCTCACACCTCCCTGAGGCAAAGAAAACAACCCTGAGTCCCACAGTCCTACTACAAAGTTCTCCCAATAAGACTGGGACAGGGATTTCAGTCATGCCACCTGACAGGGTTCTCTTCCTTCTAGCTCATCGGTTTGCGTTCACTCCGTGGGGTGCTTTATAGAAAAACCCGGAAGTCGCCTCATGCCCAGGGCACTGTGCATGGCTCCGGTCCTCACACCTCCCAGCTGCAGCAAAGCAAACAACCCTGAGCCCCACAGTCCTACTACAAAGTTCTCCCAATAAGACTGGGACAGGGATTTCAGTCATGCCACCTGACAGGGGTCCCTTCCTTCTAGCTCTTCCTGGAAAATAGTTTGAGTTGTCTTGGAATTACATTTGGTAGTTCTGGGATATTTTGAAAATAGTTGGAGTTATCAGAACAGGGATAACATCTAGCAATGGCAACCTCTATGAGTGTAGCCATAGATGGTTTGCTCCACAAGGAGAGGGGTGTCAAAACTAGAAAGGTAGATAGCAAATAAATGAAAATGCCTGTGGCAGCAGGGATGTTTTAAAACCAAGGAGCCGGTCACTTCTGCATGTGAGACTTATGCAGAATACTGCCACAAGTTTAAGCCAAAGGGAAGTAAAAAGGAAGCTTGTGCCACTTGGGCACTATGGTATGCCTATTGTGATATGCAGGAGGTGATGAAGGAAGCAGAAGGTGCCGCTGATAAGATCAGACAGCAGTGGAAAGGGGAGTGTGTAAGGACAAAAGGATTAGAAGAGACATGTGTAGAAAAGGACAAGGAGGGATGTGAATTTATAGCAGAAAATGGGAGATTGACAAATTCCCTTAGGAGAGCCCAAGAGGAGAGTGACAGCAATAGCTCAGGCCAAACAAGCAGAACAGGAGCTAGCAGAAACCAAAGCCCAGTTAGAAGCCAGGTCAGCAGTCCGCTTCTTAGCCAACCAGAGTCAAGTTGCTAAGAGCGCTGTTAGCCATGAACTTTGTGAGCAGGCTATCCAGAGACTATAGGGGGAACTCAGTGTGCACCGAGGTCTAGTGGCTGCTGTGTGCATTGAGGACTACCTGGAGTTGGAATCCAATTTTTCCCCCTCTGGAGCAGCCCAGATACCCCTAGATGCCATCCCGGAGGCCCCTCTTAACCCAGCATGGCAAGACCCAGTACCCCTTGTCCCTATTGTGAACCGTCAGATAGATCGCCAAGGTGGAAGGGGCAGACAGGCTCATGAGGAGATTAGGGAGATGATCCAATGGTCCCCGACCCAGGCAAAAGCTATAGCAGAACAGCTAGGTCCCCTAAGATGCAATACAATAATAGCATGGATGGCCAGAGTGTGGCAAATGTACCCAACTGCAGATGGGGTGGATTTAACACAGCTGGCTTGGGCAAGTGCCTCCCTTGTGGAGGCTCAAACATTAGAAGTTGGGCTTAGTATGACCGACCTCCATGGCGCTAATTGCAGTGAATGGATGAGGGCGGTGTTGAGAGTTATGATTCCAGAGCAGAGTCCCCAGAGCTTGTTCCTATTAGAATCCCAGGCTTTGGACGAGCAACCCGAGGCTTATGTGACCAGGAAGAAACTCCTGGGGGCTATAGCTGGAGTATTAGTGCCAGTTGAGGTCATGAAATACAATAATAGGGAATTTATCGAGGCAGTTTATGCAGGATTGACTTCACAGACTAGATTGGCATTGGCAAGAATAGCTATAAACCAGAACACATGGGAGGAATTGTCAGCTGATATCCAGCAGGTAGCCGATATTATGAGGGATATGGGAGAGCATAAGCGAGCCTCTAGGAAACGCCAGCTAGAGACAGTCCAAGCAGTTACCTTTGTTAATAATGCCCCCCACTCATCCACTCCCCCAGGACAGGTCCTAAGCCTCCCACCTAGACCCTACTGCCAGAGCAATCAGCGGAATGGACCCACTAATCAGTTCTCGCCACAGGCCCCTACCAACCAAGAGGGAGTAATCTCCCTCCACTTCTGCTTATGGAATGAATTAAGAGCTGCCAGGGTAAATATGAGACAGTACCACCTACAACCCACCCATGTTTTAACCACAGCCCTAGCAGAGCTCCAGAGAGTACAGGTGCAGAACTCCCAAAGCGGACCAGTAGCCGCAGTTAGGTCCCCAGATTTGAACCCCACTTCCAGGACACTAGAACAAGAGCAAGTGCTCCAAGAAGTGTATAGTAACTATCTGCTAGGGAGGCCCAATTCCCACAGGTCCCCCTCAGATTGTCACTCAATTACACCCAGACAGATGGGGGAGACCTAATGCCAGGGCTAGTACTGGGAATCCGGGAATAGAAGCCCAACTCTTAGTAGACACAGGCGCCTCTGTAAATATTCTAGATCCAGATTGGGTACACATGGGGGAACCTACCAACAAACAGATAATACTTAGTGGGTATGGGGAAGAGGTTCAGGCAGCTCCAGTGTGGAGAGACATCCCCTTTAAATTAGGAAAACAACTGGGACAATTGAAAGCTGCGTTCACCAGGGTAAGGAAAAAGGTATAATTGGGGCCCCCTTTTTGCAAGATTTTAAGCTCACAATAGATTTGGCTAATGGGATATTGTGGCAGCTCCCAGGAGGTTCCCCCAAAATTTCAGCCATTCACTGCTGCACAGCCCTTAAGGCTCATCTCCCCATTCTTCCCTTGACCAATGATCCATGGACTCAGGAATTTCCTCGAGTGTGAATTAAGGACAAGACAGAGTGTGGAAAGGTGGAAGATGTGGTGCTCATTGAAGGAGAAGATCCACCCCCCCAAAGGCAATACAAATACCCTGCCGAGGCAGAAGAAGGAATACAGGTTACCATAGACAGTTTGTTGGCACAAGGAATCATAGTGCAAATGCAGTCTATTTGTAATGCACCCATCTGGCCAGTTCTCAAGGCGGACGGGGTGACTTACAGAATGACTGTGGACTATTGAGCACTGAATTCAGTCACTCCTCCTTTTGCCCCTGTGGTAGCTAAGTACAATGAGATTATGGCAGCAGTATCTGTGGGATCCCGCTGGTACTCTGTCATAGACCTTGTGAATGCCTTTTTCACCATTTCTTTAGACCTTGCCTGCTGGTAGAAATTTGCCTTTACCTACAAAAATCAGCAATACACTTTCACTAGAACACCCCAAGGTTTTCATTCCTCCCCCAGCATTTGCCATTCTGTAGTATCAAAAATGTGGGAACAATTGAGACCAGAGTCAAGGAATTCAGTTATTTCTTATGTGGATGATATTTTGATCCACATAAGAAAGAAAGGAAGCAGGAGAGGCTGGTCTGCTGCCCAGGCGCGGCTCACTTTGGAGGGCGTTGGGGGCGCTGACCCCCCCAAGCGCACTGACAGGTGCCGCGCCGTTGCTCATAGTGAAAAAAAAAAAAAAACCTTCCCCACCGCCCGCAGCAGCC
>QEPC01001501.1:998122-1020082 GCA_003113815.1 Sphenodon punctatus
GGGGGGAAAACAGGCTCAGCCTAGGGGGGGTGGATGCAGGGGGGGAGGGATCAGTCAGTGCTTACCTGCAAGCTGCTCTTCTCAGCTTCTGACTGCTCCTTTGGGAGCGGCAATGGGAGTGGGAACTAGCACGTGGGCGCAGATTGAGACTCTCGGGGGACTGAGGCAGGGAGGAAGCGTGCATGCGTGCTTCCTCCCTGCCTCAGTCCCCCGAGTCAAGCTATCTTGCCAGGGTTGTCAGCACGACCACCTTGGTGAGATCTTCCATTGCGCCCATTGAATGCAATGGAAAGGCTAGCCCCTCCCTCCACAGCACGTCCCATGCGTGCTGTGGACGGAGGAGTTCAGCCGCCCAAATCATGTTTTCCATTGGAAAACGCTGTTTGGGCGGCTGAGCTTTTTGTCCCTTCGGGGACACACTCCCTCTCCCAGCGGAGTGGGTGGGTCCCCGAAGGGAGAACAAGTTGAGTGACAGCTACAGCAGCCTCTGCAGCAGCTCAGAGGCTGCTATAGCTGTCATAAGCGGTGCGGGGTTGTTGTTGTTTTTTAAATAGTTTAATGCTGCGGCGGTGGCCCTTGCAGTGCTTTGGGGGGCACTGCCCCAAACTTCCTGCAGGGGGAGCCGCCACTGATTCTGCCATCAGTGTAAGACCTGGCTCTTTCACCAGGCGTTTGGTGGAGGGGAGGGTTAAAGAGTGGGGTAGGAGGGATTTTTCCAAAGCTCTCTTCACACCATTTGTATTTATATTTTTAATGTTTAAAATTGATTATTTATGAATTTATATTATTGTTTATATGTTTGTTGTATTTTTTATGATGTTGTAAGCTGCCCTGAGCTGCCTGACTTCAGGAGGGGTGGAATATAAATGTATTAAGTAAATAAATAAATAGTGCCAAAACAAAATAACCAAAATCCCAAAGTGACCAAAATTAAACAAACCACCCTTTGGGGCCTGTCTATCCTATACTTTCACCATATTTCACTGATTGTTAGAAGCTGAGACGCCAAGCATAGACCGGAGGTGGGGTCAAAGTTCCCAAGCTGAAGAGCTGAATACTAACATTTTTATATTGCCGAAAGCCACAAGGTGCATCCTGTGGATGGGGCAACACATCTACCCCCAAATCCTGCCCTCTTGCATCAAAGCCCTGGCTCCCAGAAGCCTGGTGGGCGCAGGCAGCAGCAATAGCAGCACAGGGCATGTTCCCCCTGCTTCAGCCCCCATTAGGCAGTACAGTGAACAGAACAGAAACAAACTAGCCCACTCACAATTGTTGCCCCGGGTTTGATAAACAATCAGGTCAAAAGTAGAAGAATAACTTGGAGCATGGAAATGTTCAAGAATAGTTCAAGGTGCTGTTAGTAACCCAGGTAAAAGGAAGCAACAGGCGGTAGTAATGAGAGGTTTCCAGATCAGCGTTTTAAAAATAAGGCATGCTAATGGGTGTTTTTACACACACATTTCTCCTGCATGTTTGCTGTTACATCCTGAACTTTCTGTTTGTCTAATCACTTACCCAGATCTTAAACATCTGGCTCTTTGAACTTGTGTAGAACGTCTCCCAGAACATTTGTGCATAAAAAGTTCTCCTGGTAAACTGCTTTGCTCCAGGCAGCTGTGCTCACTTGGTTTCCATGGCAGCCCCTCACGTCTACAGCTGCAGCTATTTTAGGCTGCCTCAGGGCAGTGTTTGTGTGACTAATGCATCCAGGAACTGCCTCAGGGCAGTGAGTGTGTGAAAAGTGCATCTGGAACTTACTTGTGGACTTGTAAACCCAGAAGATTGAAAAATTCAGAACTTTAAGGTGTGTGTAAAAATGCCCAATATTTCATACTTCCCAGCGTTACAGGTGGCCAGAAGGAGAAGCCCTGGCCTATAGCCAGTAAGTTCCATCCCCAGTGAATAAGCTCCATCCCCTTATACACACACCCTCTTCCAACATTTGAAGTACGTAAAGAGGGACAGAATCTCACCAGATTTCTTGTGATTCCATAATTTCTCATTTTCCTCTCAAGAGTTATTCCTTGGAGGCAAACAGGAAAGAGATGCCGGAGGATTGAATACTGGACTTTTTGCTTCTCTCTCCTCAAAGAGGGACTTTGACTCCTGGAAGAGGAACAGTGGGAGTCAGCACCCAAAAAGGGACCATCTCTCCTAAATAGGGGCTGTGGGAGGTAGAATATCCCCCTGCCCCATCAGGAACCCATGTAGAGGCCTGTGGCACAACCAGAGCCCAAAGGGAACTGACTCATCCCTGGAGAGAGGTGGCAACCCTGTCTCTAAGCTGCAAGGTCCTTAAGGAACTGTATTGCCAGAGGACAGCGCTTAAGAGCTGAGCAGCAGAGACTTTGGGACACCCAGAAGCTTAGTAGCTGAAGGATTGGGCTAAAGAGCCGAGCTACAGAAAACTCAGGAAGCAGCTGTGGAATAACTGTCCCAAGGTGCAGAGATGCTGAAGCCTCAGGAGATGAAGGCACTGAAGTGATTGATGGAGCGCACTAAGAAACAGAATGGCTGAAGAACTGTGATGAGGGCATAAAGGTCTGTGAAAGGCTTATTAGTTACATGCATTAAAAATAAGTAGGGGATAGCGGGATCCATTTATAACTATATAGTTGATAGGAGTAAAATAGTTTGGTAATGTAATAGTATAGTAATATGAGGTTTGGCTGGGTTTTATTCATTCTTCCTGTTCTGTAAAAACTGCTTAAATATTTATATATAAAAGTTTAATGCTGGAACCTCTCCCCCTTGGATTGGCCATCTCCCCCATCTCAAATCACATTTCAGGGGACATAACTGTAGCTAGCCACTGCATATTCACCTAATATGGAAAACACTCTGTGAACACTGGTAGCAAGGGCTGCCTGCCACTTCTTGCAGTTTGACCTGAGACTCCCATTTTGACTTTGGGGGGATCTCAGGGTCAAATGAAGAGAGCGCTATGTTAGTCTGCCCTCTGCAGAGACATGATCTGGCACCTAGCTGTCCTTTCTGTTCCTCTTGACTCTGCATAGGCAGGGCCATCAAACCAGGCTCACAAAAAGTTTGGCTACCCTCCATTGAAGTTTGACATCCCAGAATCCCTTGTCCCCAGAATGCCTTATCTCCAGTGTCACCGCTCTGTTTGCACGTTCTGAGGCACTTGGGGGGTCCCAGAATGCATCGGTACAGAATTAGCAAGGACACTTGTGTGTTACTGATCCATCTGCATGTGACACATGGGGCAAGCGGGGGAATGTAGCGGATTGACAAATCCACTCTTTAAAAAGTCACGTGGTGAGTGTTTACATCACACCGGAAGACACTGAGCACCATTGAAAACAGCGGCGCCCGGCAACTTGCGCATTACTTTTAAAACTGGATTTGTAAAACCTTGATATCAAGGTTCTACAAATCTGGTTTTAAAAATAATGCACGAGTCACCAGGCACTGCTGTTTTCAATGGTGGCCAGTGACTTCCAGTGCATGTAAATGCTGTCACGGAGGAACATAGGGTCACACACATGTGATACTGGCCTACATGTAGACTACAAGGCTAGTAAATATGTAAAGCAAAAGGTTCCACATGTATGTAATGTTACAATTAAGAACTGTAAAACACAAATCAAGACTGTGACACATGACCAAGCTCCAGGAAATGCAAGGAGATAAAAAGAATGTGTATTTGGGAATTCTAGCCAGACACACCTGTGGAGATGTAAAACAACCTTCATGTTTCCCTGGGTTGCCTACGTGACAGGCCTCACATTTCTCCAAGGTGGGAAACCCAAGAAAAAAGGGACCATGCAAGATACTTAAGCAAGGGCCATTAAGCCAGCTTCGCTATCACTTGCCCAGAGCCACCTTAAGCACTCTCATCTGCATCTTGCAAGCAAGCTAGCCTGGAAGACATGAACTGAGAGACAGGACTTTGCTTTCTAGCAACTCTAAGTCTGGAGACCCAGTCGCTTACATCAAGAACTGAGAAGAACTTACGGAACTTGGTAGGGTAGATGCTTATTTAGGAACTCAACCAGTATAGATCAGGAATGCGTTATATTTACCTTTGATTTCTAGTAACCACTCTGTATCAACTATCTTGCTTATGTAATCAATAAACTTACTTCTTATCTTTTTGAAGAAGTGTCTGTGTCTAACATTGGAACACAAATGAGCAACAAGAGTTCTCAAGCTCTTGCCAACCCAGAGATTAAAGAGTCTGTAAACGGGAAGGATCGGACCCTTGAGTGACAAAGGGGTTGTCCCTGTGGCAGGCTTGAATCAGCCAGAGAGAGAAAACTGGTTCAAGTGGACTGTATGCGAGGGAAACTGAGTCACTCAAACCCGGTAAAGTGGGGGGGGGACCTCCAACCCGTGACATCTCCCTGCGCAACTTTTTTAATCCACTAGATTCCCTTGCTCATATAAAAAAAACCATGGTCATGTTGTGGATTGACAAATCCACTGTTTTAAAAGTTGTGCAGGTAGCATTTACATGCACTGGAAGTCACTGACCAGTGACCACCATTGAAAACAGTGGCACCTGGTGGCTTGCGCATGGAGCAACAGAGTTGAATCCAGGTCATGCTGCCTTTAGCCTTACACAAGCTTAGTTGTACCTGAAGCATGAAACAGCTTTTCGAGGAAACCCTCCTGCCCCTCCCCACCGGTTCCTACTCCTCCCTTTCCAAGCAAAGGGAATAAACTCCACAAGCAGTGTGTCTCCAATCTGGCCAGCTTCTTCATTTCACTTTATCCTCAGGATCCTTGAAGCAAACTCCAGCAAGAGAAACGCCAGATAAAACACACTTTGAAGGGCTTGGAAACTGGATACAGCAGGTGACTCAATGGTAAAAATATTTAGGTTTCCCTTTGTGCCCCTGCTAGGAGACTTTGAGAGCACTTTCCCCTGTAACCTAAGCTCATTTTGCTAGAAGGTAAACATTTGCCTGGTGGGCCCCTCAGCCTTAAGGTGAAGGATGTGCAGGATTGCAGCATCAGCTAATCTGATGGGAGATAAACTTTGGAGGCAGGGGAAATGGGGAGAAGTGGCTGCTATTCCCTCCTGCTTGCCTTCCACTATTGTTCTTGGGGAAGTTCATTCCCTCTTGCATTCAACCTGTGCAAGCCAAGAACAAACCTGAGCATTTATAGCTTCAGCTCAGCTTGGCTTAAAGCAAGGAGACAACTGGGGTACTGGCTACATAGGGCAAGGGTGGGGAAACCTTTGTTTAGTCCGGTGGGGCCATGTTGACTTTTATTGCCCCAAATTTTCATATTTCCTATTTGTGCTTTATCCACAGTATCTGAGTGATTGTGGTGAAAAAATCGAAGAATCACCTCAGGCAGCCATGAGGAGAAACTTTCAGGGCACATGTAGGGGGCTGGGAGTGCAGAAAGATCTGGGAGCAGCAAAGAGCATGGAGGAAAGGCATGCTGAAGCAAAAAGCGTGGCTGGATGGGTGCTCAGGGCAGCGACCCAACTAAATCAAAATGGGTTCTGGAGCAAGAGAGAGCAAACACACACACCCCGCCCCACATACACAGTTGACCTTGAGCTGGCTCCCCACAGTTTGGCTCCCTGCCATCGAGCATCAGTTCTCCACAGCTTACCTCCCTATCATCAGCACCAGCTCCCTGTAGCTACTGGGCACGTGGCTGGCTCCCTACAGTTGGCATTGGCTCCTTCCCACACTCCTGGCCCATCTCCCTACCCTCAAAAAGGTGGTTCCCCCTGGCTCCTGGAACTGGGAAAGCAACACAGAACACCCCCACCCCCACACACACCTCCTCCCACTCTCTCTCCTCCCACCTAACCCTCAAGCTCAGTAGTGACCTGGGGGAATGCAACAGGAACAGGCAGGGGACACGGGCCCCATTGCAGGTGCACTGCTGTCCCTAATATAGCTCCACCCCTGGGGTGGGAGTGGAGGGTCTAGCCTAGATTATGAACCTGGCCCACAGATCCAGTCCCAACTACTATCTCCCTTGAATATGCTCCTTCTGAGCTTGAGAGCAGGGGCTGGATCAAGGAATAAGGATCATATACAGGAACTGTCAAGGGGTCAAATAAAAACCAGACACTGGGTGTCTTTGGCCTGCAGGCTGAGGGTTCCTCATCCCTGGCATTGGGGATGCTGTGACTGACCTCTCCTGCAGGAAGAAGCTATCTAGCTGGAGGATTCTTGCTCTGTCCACTCTGCACGGTACAGACAGTGGCAGAGGGGAGAAACCAGGCTCAGAAGACACACACACACCCATGTTTCCACAGTGCCTCCTCAGAGTGTGGGAAGCCAGAGGACTCCCATGGGAGCAAAACGAGCAGAGAAGGATATGGGAGAATGAGCTGTGTGGAGGGAGAGAAAGGAGGGAACTGCTTTGTAGTTGGCACTGAAATTCTTTGCTTGTCCAACAGAGTCCCTTAGCAACTATGAGTCCAGAAATCCGAGGCCAGCATGTGAAATCTCTCTCCAGTCTAATCCTGTTCTCGGAAGCCAGGCTTAGGAACATCTCTCTCATCATAACAAAAACTAGTCTGAGCCAGGGGTGGGGTGGGGTAATCAGTCCCCCTCCTTCCCTCCCCCTGTCCAACTGCAAAACACTTTCAGCATCTCCCATGAACAAGTAAAGCAAGAGAGCAGTTCTCCTGGGTTTGAGAAAAGAATGAGGCGAATGGGATGCACAACTCCACGTTTCGGGCATTCTGTCCGATCCCAAGAGGGAGTTACAGTAGGGGACAGACATATGTAAGGGGGAGGTGGGAAGGCTGTCCACTGTCCCACTCTGCACCCTGATGACATTTGAATTTCCCAGAAACTGGATGAGTAGGTGGAGCTGCCACCATTTGGGAAGTCAAGGGGCAGATCTTTTTGGAGGAACTCCTCCCCTCCCCAACAACAGCAGTGGGAAAATGTCTCACACCAGGAGACAGCTCCACTGGGATCACAGACTCATGGGCTTGGAAGAGCCCTCAAAGGCCATCTAGTTTAACCCCCACCTCCAAGGCAGAATGCCCTATACTTACCTACAGCATCGCAGACTGATGCTTGGTCAGCTGGTTTTCTAAAACATCCAAGGAAGAAGAACCTTCCTTGTCAACCTGGTCCATTGCCCAACTGCTCTTACCATTAAGAAGCTTGCTCTAACATTTAACCCAAATCTGGCTTGCTGCAATTTCAGTCAATTCCCTCTTGTCCTATATTCTGTAGCCATCGAGAATGGTTTCCTGTCTTTTTAGTGACAACCTTTTATACATTTGAAAACTGCTCTCATGTCCCTTCTTACTAGTCTCCTTTTCTCTAGGCTAAACATTCCAAGGTCCTTCATCCATATAGCCTTGTATTCTAGCCCCTTCAGCATCTTCATCGCTTTCCTTTGAATCTTCTCCAACGTGGTGACTTTTTCCCTCAAGTTCCGTGCCCATGACTGAACACAGTACTTCAGATGAAGCCTCACCAGTGCCAAGTGGCACCGCTACCTCCCATGGCTTAGACATGATGCATCTGCTAATGTGACATTTGCCTTCCCACCCCCACCCCCCAGTGTTACATTGCTGACTCATGGTCAATTTATGATCCACCATAATTCCTAGATCCTTTTCTACACTGCTGCTGCCTGGCCGATTGCTTTCCATTTTATACTCATATATTTGTTGAGTTTTTTTTGTTTCTATGTTTAATACTTTGCCATCATCTCTGTTAAATCTCAGTGTGTTCCTTCCAGCCTCTCATTTATCTAGATTATTTTGTATTCTAATAAATCATCCTCAAATGTGTTTACAACCCTTCCAGTTGCATGCCTCCACAGTTTAAGCCTGTACCACACCAAATCTACTTGCATCACAGGGCTTGCTATGGTCTGGGATTCATCACTCGCCTGGGAGCTGTGGGAGTGCCGGCTTGGAAACAGATGTGTTTGATGGTTTCTAAATGTTCCAGTTCCAACAATCTGCCACCACTAATCATTATGTGGCCATTGCCAGAAACCTGACATTTGCATTGGCTAAAAGCTCATGTTTAATGGAGTGATGAAGAACAAGAACTGTCAGATTATGGCATGTGATTGACAAATTGGGCCCTCAAGAAATGTCACCACAAGTGAGAAAATATAGACAAATATTTCCTAGTTGAGAATCTTGACTAACTGTTAAATAAGCCTCATTAATTAATCTCATTCTTCTCAGGGTCTGGTAGAGGTTTGTTTGTTTGGTATTTTTGTCTTCTCATTTGAGATCTCAAGGTTACACTGTAGTCAAAATTTCTCCAAAACCAAGAGGGCCAAAAACCTATTTTAAAATAAAGCCCAAACTCTCATGATTTTATTGCAAATTGTGTGATTTTAGGTTTTAAGAACCTTTACAATCATGAGCATCTGCAATCTCCCCCTCCCACCTAGGGTTGTCACTTCTCATGATTTTGACCCTCACTCTCTCCACAGGCCAAAATGGGAGTGTCAGGGTCAAACCACAAGAGATGGCAACTCTACTCCATCCCTTCCCTCTCACTATACGTTAGAATGGTGCAATTCCCCCATGTTTCACTTTCTCGGGACCATTGTACTTTAGTGGATAAAATACTGGACATGGATCTAAGAAACCAGAGTTCAAAGCCCATCTTAGCCATGAATGCACTGGGTAGCCTTGGGTAAGTAAGTTAATATCTCTCCGTTCCCCATCTGTAAATGGGGTTAATGATGACCAGCTTCACAAGATGGTCTGGAGACTGCAGCTGGTGCAGATTGCGGTGGCCCATCCTGAAGGGGATGGGCTGATGCAAGCACATTACTCCAGTGCTCTGTTCTCTGCACTGACTGCCGATAGTCTTCGGGCCCAATTCAAGGTGTTGGTGTTGACCTTTAAAGCTCTAAGCAGCCTGGGCCCCATCTATCTGCAGGACCACCTCACCCTCCGAATCTTGGATCAGCCTCTGCGGTTAGCCAGGGGCGCCCTCCTTGAGGTTGTCTGGGCTTCCCGGGTGTTGACCATGAGTAGGGCGTTCTCTGTGGATGTACCGTGGATGTGGAACTCCCTCCTGTTGGAGGGTCACCTGGCTGCCAACCTCCCCTCTTTCCACAGAAAGTGGTAAGACCTGCCTGTTCTGCTGGGCCTTTGCCAAGGGAGATGGGATGGGTGGGTTGGGTTAGGGAGGGGCTCTGTTTGGGTACTGGATTTTGAAATGAATAATGTTGATTTTAAATGGTTTTTATTATATGTTTTTAGAATGGTGTTAGCCGCCCCAAGATGCTAGGTAAGCAGGAGGGGGCGGCATATAAATTTAATTATAAATAAATACATTAAATAAGATAGTTCACTGTATAGGGTAAGATATGTAATTTAGGAACTCATCCAGTATAAGTTAGGAATGCGTTATGCTAAAATAAATACTTTATTAGGCGTGACCAAGGTCATTGCCAAAAAAATACACAAAATACATGTAATCAACACAATTAAACAATACTCACAATAAAATCTTAGACCTTAAACAGCCCAAATCAAAAAGGCAAATTCCCAACCCAATGAAAAGTATATACACAAACATGGGCGAGTGCTGCTCCCTGGCTGGAGAGAAGGCCCCTCGCACTTGGGCTTGGGCTCCATACCAAACTAAAACCATCACATACAAATACACTTGTGTGATTGCAAAATCCTTTAGCCAGGTAAGGGGGTTCTCCGTACCCATTGCTGCCCTGGGCCTCCCTGATAATACCATTTTATCCACCTACTTAAGTTGTTACATAGGCTCAGGGCAACTCTCACCTTCCTCAAACCCCTCAAGCTCTCCAATTGACACCCCACCCTGAACTGATCCTCCTAAAAACTTCTGCCTCAAAACAATTGCCATCATTGCAAATGCGGACACTCGCCTAGTAACCTCCGTGTAGTCGGGGCACAACAACTTCTTCAATACTGTCTTTTCTGGGCCCTCCACGAAGCCCTCCAGATACCTAGATCTTAATCTCTCAAAGAATGAGCACTTTAATAAAATATGGGCCACCGTATCGGGTGTACCTCCTTTGCATAATGCACACACTCTCATTTCCCTAGGCATACCCTTGTATCGTCCATCCAAAAAGGAAGAAGGGAAAGAGTTGCAACGCAGTCTGGCGAATGCCACCCGCCTGGTGGCATCCATCCAGGAAAATAAATACCCCGATCTGGGATTCACCAGATTAGGGGGAGAGTAATCTGGGAAAACTCTCTGGCATTCAAGTAATGCCCTCTCTGATTGTAACAGCTGATCCCTCAATCTCTCCCGGACCATCCTCTTAAATCCAGGTAATCCCACAGAGAACAAAATCCCCCGTGAGAAGCCCATCTTGAGTATTTCCACTTCAGCTACTGCAATCCAAGGGTCTAAAAGGCCCGCTTGATGGGCTGTACTTAGCAAGGAATTCTCGGCTTCTGTCGTCATCATCATCATCATCAGTTTGGCCCAAAAATTTGCAAGGGATTGTAATAACAACGTGCGCACAGGCAAACCCCCAGATTCCATTAGCAGCAACACCTGAGGGGAGCTACTCGGTAATCCCAATAGGGCAGCCAAAAATCCATTTTGGATGACTTCCATGTTCTCAAAACATTCAAGAGCCCATATGGGGGATGCATACAGCACTTGACTTACAACCTTGGCCTTGAATAATCTCAAGGCTGTTTCGATCAATTTTCCCCCTTGGCCAAAAAAGAATTTTAGAATTGCCGCACCCGATTTCTTGGCCTGCACTTTCACCTGCTCCAGATGTAACTTCCAAGAAGTGGATGAAGCAAATAGGACCCCAAGGTATTTGAAAGAGTAGACTTGCTCTATGGACTTCCCTTTTATATTCCACGAGAACACTGTCCTGCTCTTCTGAGCTCCCGCGATTAAGACTTTTGTTTTTGTATAATTAATTCTTAGCCTTTCTGCATCACAAAACCACCAAATTGGTGGAGCAGTCTCTTAAGCCCCACTCTTGTTTGGGATAACAGGACAGTGTCATCCGCATATAAGATGACTGGCAGACATTTTTGGCCAACTAATGGGGCATGGGCATCCACCTCTTTCATAAAGGGCACTACCTTATTCAAGAATAAGTTGAACAGGGCTGGCGCTAAGAGGCAGCCCTTTCGTACCCCACGTTCCACCGGGATCTCCCTAGAAAGCAACCTCTGGCTACCATATCTCACCCACATAGTATTCCCTGTATGAATCTTCATCATCATCAGAAAAAGCAATCTTGGATCAATTGAGGAGGCCCTCAACCTGGCCCAGAGACGCTCTCTGGGCACTGAGTCGAAGGCCTTCTCAAGATCCACAAAACAGAGGTATAATGTCCCCCTCCTTCTGGCCTGCCTCCTAATTAGCGATGACAACAGGAGGATATGGTCAGAGATAGCCCTACCCTCACAAAACCCTATTTGTTCAGGCTCAATTGCTCCCGACTCCGATATCCACCATTTCAGTCTGTCCAATAAATATTTCGCATAAATCTTCCTGATGACACTAAGAACACTGATCGGTCGATAATTGCTTACAAGCGACATCTCCCCCTTTTAAAATATGGGCACCAATATACTTTGTAGCTAGGAATCCGGGATCACCCCCGAAGCGTTAATGGCCATAAAAAGTGGGGCCAAAAGTTTGGCCCACCACTCAGCATGTGCTTTAATTAGATCCACCAGCACATAGTCCGGGCCTGGGGCGTTACCTACTTTAAGCAAACCTATTAAGGCCTTTACCTCCTCCACTGAAACGGGAGCCCAGCTTTCAAATCTATCAATTGGCTTGATTTGTACAAATTGGGGGATTTCAGAATCACTTGAGAATAGACTTGAATTGAATTGTTCCCATTCTTCTAAGGGGATATCATGTGACTTCGCCAAGTCCTCCTTCCACTGGAGTGATCGAATCAGTCTCCAAAATTTGGCACTGTCCTTCTTTTCAGTGGCAGATAACAAATCTGCCCATAAAGCCTTTTGATATAACAGTTTTTCCCCTCGCAGTAAAATCCTGTAGTATTTGAGGTGAGACTGTAGTTTGGACTGGATCTCAGGCAAGGCAGAAGATCTCAGCCCCTTCATTAGCCGTCAGAGCACAGCCCTGGCGGCCCTGCATTATGAGTCAAACCAATATTTCACAGACCCCCGTTTATCACTCATCACCTTAATACTGACCCTCACTGTCAATTGTGGAACCAAGAAATTTATCAGTTTATTGTATCGACCCACCACCTCAGGAGCCTGCAAATCCTGAACTTCATTCAGAAATACTACCTTGGGAGCATTAAGAAACCCCTCAAAAGCCCCAGAAAGAGCCTCCACACCCTTTAGCCTAATAGTTAATTTCCCCATCTGGTCCCGGGGCAGATTTAATGCTTGGCAAGGGGAAGCCCCTGGCATACCCGCCGACAATGCCAGATCTAGCCGAATAGGCAGATGGAAAGTGTCGGGCCTCAAAAGAACTTGTAAGCCCAGAATGTGACTAAATGCAGGGTGAGAAATAAAAAAATAATCAATTAAGCTGAACCCTGAATGCAAACGGAAGGTATTCTTACCTTCCCTATCACCCCTCACATGTCCATTTACAATTACAAGGTCCAACATTTGGATAAAATTCTCCATAACCTCCGATCCTATCCCTGTTATGGTGTCTAATGAATGGCGGACCGGGAAAGACAAGGTACACCATGATTCCTCCGATGGAACCCCTACCAATCTATCCGCCAGATTCCCCAACCTAATATTAAAGTCTCTGGCAATGAGCAGCCAGGCACCTGGGAACTCCCTCAAAGCCTTAATGATTAAATTATACATTACCAACCAAATCTCATCATAATAATATGTTGATTTTACTGGAGGGACATACACATTACCTAGTATCAATTGAGACCCACTGGGGTACAAAATATGGAGAAGCATGAAGTTTGATTTATACTTGGCCAGGGTCCTCAATTTAAACCCTCTGTTCTGGGCAACCAAAATGGCCAGCCCCCCGCTGGGCCTACCACCCTTAACGGAACGCGTGGCCAAGCCACAATAACTATCAAAACCTGGCAGATTTATGGTGTCAGGAGGCACCACCACCCTAGAGCTGATGCGGCAGCAGCTGTTATCGCACCGCAATTCCATTCCGCCATTTCGGAATTGCCCGCGCCACACAGCAGCTTTTCTGTGGACAGTCCACTAATTCCGCCGGCATTCTACAAATTGCGGAATTGCGTAAAAATTGCGGAAACTGTCAGAAAACCGCTGTTCTGCTATTTTGTGGCGCTGGCGGAATGGCAGAAGTAGTGAAAATGTCATGTTTCCACTATTTTGCAAAGCCTGTGGAAGTAACGGAATGAAACTAGTGGAACTGCAGAAGTAGCGGAATGAAACTAGCGGAATGAAAGCCTCTGCCAAACCATACCACTAATTGCGGAAGCGCTGTTTCCGGCGGAAATAGCTACCGTTGTGACATTCCGCTACAGACCTACACCACGCATGTCTCCTGGAGCATAAGGATATCAAACTTCCCCACAAAGGGAAAAAAGTCACCCTCTAGGCAACGTGGCCTCCACCCCACTAAATTCCATGTCAACACTGCCCCCACATTCCCATCTCCACTTCTGGCCATATCTAGATCACCCTCATCCCTCCCCTGCAGATTTGCTCCGGCCCTTCCCAGTGCTAGGACAGCTTCCTCTATTCCGTCGCCTTTCTTCTGTCCTTAAAGGAGAAAACCCCTGGCAGAATACGTCCACCCTCCACTGGAAGGCTAAGTCCTGCAGCCGCTGCCCCACATGGCGGGTGCACGGAGGCATCCAGTCTAAGGCCTCCCTCCCCCAACCCAGGTGGAGCCGAATTCTGGGCCTCCTGGCGACCACCAGTATTTGATATTGCCAATATGGATCCCTCTGAATTGACCAGCTGGGCCCCCCATGAGTCCAGGGTGGCGGGAACTCCATCCCCCTTGATGGGTCCCTTAGGATTGCTGTTCATACTCCCCTTCTTAACCCCCCCCAATGGGGTGGAAGCAGCTGATGGGCTACCCTCCCAAGGGAGAGGGGAAAGATCACAATCCAGGGAGCCAGCCTGTAAATCTTTGTAACGGGAATTCACTCTTTCTACAGGAGGTCTTACCCTCACCTTAGATTTCCTCAGCTGTTCACTTAAATAGTCCAGCCGGCTAATAAGGAGGTCTGACTCCACTAAAGAGTCATGCGCCAACAAGGAGGTCCTGGCCACCTTCAAACTCTCTTGATTTCCCTTATTAAATGGCGGCGGATTACCACCCTCCACAGCCCATTTTATAGAATTGGGGTCTTCTTTCATTTCACTCTGATGGCCATCTGAATTGATCCCCCCCCATCCCCTACCTGAATCGGGGGCAAACTCAACATCAAGCATGCCACTGCCTCCTGGTTGGCTTGGGGGGAAATCGCCAAGGCCAGGCCCTCCTGGGCAGAGGGAGGTCCCTCCTCATACACCTTTAGGACCCTAGAGAAGAAGATATTTTTCCCTTTAAGGACACCTTCACTTCCCAAAATCAACTCCACAAGGTCTCTAGATTGAAATGTGACCTTAATCAGCCAACGTCTCCTTGTATTATGAATATGGTCGAGAGACACTATCCTTACTGGTAATGGGATCAGGTGACCTCAATATTACCCGTAAGTGTTCAGCTACATCATAAGGGGTATTCCAGTATGGTAAAAACCCTGAACCTAAAGGCAAAATAGCGAGCATCAGACAATTGGGAACATATGACATTTTCAACCGCTTATCTTGAATCTGGCATTCCTGGGGCCCCAGCCACAGGGAAGCTTCAATGGGATTCAAACCCCCAGCATGGTGACTAGACTGGGTCAGCCGGGAGCTAATAGGGGGAACCACTCTACTATGAGGCACCCCCGTACCACTTGATGGAACCATCATCCCAGCACCGGTCACTGTCCCAGAGTCCAATTTTCTCGTGAGGTCTTTTATCTGAGCAAACATGCATTTTAGAGTGTGCGCAGTTGTTAGAGATAAATCCGCAAGTAGCTCCATTTGCATCGCGTCCTTCAGATCTTTTTGGAAAACAATTACTGAGGAGTCCGGAGCCACCCCCTCCCTCCTATCCAAATCAATATTGGTGACCTCCCAACTGGGTCTATTGCCCTGGCCCAGACTTGATATTACCATAAATTTGTGGGAAGCCTCTCCCTGGGGGGGTAAAAAAAACCTGGGGCTACTAGGAAATCCTTGATTTTTCTCTGTTTCGGGTGGTTGGCTACTGCCGGGCCTTTGCTCACAGCCTCTTTCCATGTGTGCTTGGGGTTTGGCATTCGAGTGAGGTAGGGCTACCACCTTAAGGCCCTAAGGCCCTGCTTGTTATGACTATCTACAACCAACCCCCCCTAAAGGGCTAAGGGGCTGGTGCAGGATCGCACCGAAGGGAGTGCAAAAGGGTGCACCCTTATGCGCACAGCCCTTTAGCGAGCAGCCAAGGTGCATGCCTATGGTGCGGCCGTAGGCTACCAGCCCGTTTTTGGTGCCTCCCAGCTACAGGCTCTGCCCCTCTCCCATCACAGCAACAGATGTCAGGTGAGTGTAAGCTGGTGGGTCTTGACAATCCCCGCTTCCATTCCTCACTGCAACGGCCGTAGGCTACCAGCCTGTTTTCAGTGCCTCTCGGCTACAGGCTCTGCCCCTCTCCCATCACAGCAACAGATGTCAGGTGAATGCAAGCTGGTGGGTCTCGACAATCCCTGCTCCTGTTCCTCACTCATGCATTATGTTTACCTTTCATTTCTAATAACCACTCTGTATCAACTATCTTGCTTATGTAATCAATAAATTTACTTCTTATCTTTATGAAGAAGTCTCAGTGTCTAACATTGGAATACAAGTGAGCTACAAGAGCCCTCAAGCTCTTGCAAACCCAGAGAGTAAAGAGTCTGTAAATGGGAAGGATCGGGCCCTTGTGTGACAAAGGAGTTTCATTGTGGCACACTTGAATTAGCCAGAGAGAGAAACTAGTTCAAGAGAACTGTGCGCAAGGGAAACTGAGTCACTCCAACCCGGTAAAGTGGAGGTGCGGACCCTCAAACCCGTGACAGTAGCTTACAGAGTCAACATGTTCAGGGAGGGGTTTCAGATATCAGTAGGGGAGGTGCAGCCGCATAAAGCCAAACCCAAATTGAAATCGGGGCTGGGGTTGGAGTCAGTTGTTAAAGAGAAAATTGACAAGGAGCGAGCGGAGGGCAGAATAGCCAGCCCATTCTCCTCCCCCCCCTTTCCTGAACATGATAGTGTCCCCATTAGGGGTGGTACCCAAGAAGTCCCCGGGTGAGTTCCGCATGATACACCATGTCATACCCCGGGGGGGTTTGTCCTTCAATGACGCCATTCCGAAAGAACTATCCACGGTACGCTATGCATCATTTGATACGGCAGTGGCGCTTGTGAAGTGCCATGAAACAGGGGCCCTCTTGGCAAAGTGAGACATGATGTCTGCTTTTCGCCTTCTCCTGGTTCATCCGGATAGTTTTCACCTCCTGGGTCTCCATTTCCAAGGTCAGTTCTATTTTGAGAAGGCTATGCCCATGGGATGCTCAATTTCATGCTCAGCCTTCAAATGATTCAGTTTGCTGGTCGAGTGGCTGGTAAGGCAGAGCGCCAATGGGGGAGAAATCACCAAATATCTGGATGAACACAGGGAGAGTTCCTGTTCATTGGTGGTGCAGGGACCAAAGAGTGCCGTAGGTTGTTGGAGACCTTTCAAGGGCTGGCAGACAGCTTGGGTATCCCCCTAGCCCCAGAGAAGTTCATGGGCCCAGCCATGACTCTGCAGTATTTGGGGATAGAGCTAGACACTGTGGTGGGGGTGTCCCGTCTCCCAAGGGACAAACTGGCTGACATTCGATCAAAAATTGGCAGGTACCTGGTGGCTTGCAAGGTTACAGTCCAGCAGCTCCAGTCCCTGATAGGCAGCCTGAATTTCGCCTGAAGGGTGGTTGCTCCAGGGAGGGCTTTCCGGTCACGCCTATATATCAAACTGGTGGGTGGCTCCCAGCCCCACCATCACATATGGGTCATGTGGGAAATGAGAGATGATCTGGGTACCTGGGCTTCGTTCCTTGTGGAATTCAATGGGGTTAGCTTATGGAGGGAGAAGCTCCTAGTGGAAGTCGAGCTCCAGGTTCACTCCAATGCAGCGGGGTGTATGGGATTTGACATAATATTCAGGGATAGGTGATGTGGCTCCGTCCTGGCCCCCTGCTTGGGAGGAAGGAGGGGTGACTAGGGATCCGACCTTCCTTGAACTCTATCCCATCATCCTAGCAGTCCATTTGTGGGCAGCTGAGTTCGCTAATCATGCAGTGCTCTTCTCGTGTGACAACCAGGCAGTGGTACACATTATTAATGCCCAGTCATTGCGTTCCCCTAGGCTCATGGGGCTAGTTAGGGCATTTGTGCTGACGTGTTTGCGCTACAACATCCTATTCCAGGCTAAGCATGTGCCGGGTGTCAATAATGGTGTGGCCGACGTCCTATCTTGCTTCCAGATGGAGCAGTTTCTCTTGCTCGCACCTGGAGCCAGACCGGACCCGGAGCCCTTACCCCAATGAGTGTGGACCCTTGGATCCTAGAGCTGTATCACACCGTCCAGGGATCTTTGGCGCCATGAACCAGGGTGGCATATGAAAGGGCCTTCAGCGACTTTCATGGCTAGCATCTATCTTGAGGATGGGACCTGGGTTTTCCCATCCTGGAGGCCCAGATCCTCCAGTTCATGCTCGACCTAAGGAGGCAGGGTGCAGCAGTAGGCACCATTGGTATTAAGATAGCAGCACTAGCCTTTATGAGCCATTTAGCCAGTCACCCCCCACCAGATCAGGGTTTTTTTGCCAGGCGTATGATGGAAGCATGGGCTGGGGAGCAGGGCACACACCACACCCCCGATAGGAGGCCACCCATAACACTGCTGCTACTGATGGGTACGTGCGGAACCCTTCCCCGCATTTGATCATCAGAGGCCAAGGTCAAGTTTTTTACTACAGCATTCATAGCGGCCTTTTGGGGGGCTTTCAAGGTCAGTGAGTTGGTAGCCGACTCAGCAAAGGACAGGTATGCCAGAGCATTGGCCACTGAGGATGTCAGGCTAGGGGACCAGGAGGTGGCCCTATACCTGCATCACTCGAAGACTGATCAGAGAGGCAGGGGATGTACGGTGTGACTTGCGCAGACGGAGTCCTCAGCATTGTGTCCAGTACGGGTGCTTTCACAGTACTTGGCAGTGCACCCAGCTTCCCTAGGCTTGCTTATCTGCCACGCGGACAGCAGCTTCCTGACCAAATATCAACTGACAGCAGTAATGCATGCTTCTCTTACGGCCCTTAACATTCCAGTAGGGCTGTTCGGAACCCACTCCTTTAGGATAGGAGCAGCTAGTTTTGCTGCAACAGCTGGCTTGCCAGACCAGGAGATCAGGGCCATAGGCCGGAGGCGTACCCGGGTGTACTGGGCATACATCAGACCCCCCTGCCTGCGAGTCAACAGTAATGATTGTCTATTTCCCCAGGTTCTTATTGTCGACAAAGGAGCATGGTCTGGATCGTGGGCCATAGCTTGGTTCGCTTGGCCGGCAAGGCAATGGAAAAATCGCACTAGGGAACACAGCTGGGGTTGTCGGCCTATGCCCAGATCTGCTGGATGGGCCATGGAGGCATGTGGTGGCAGCATTTGCTCCCCACATTAAAAAGGGGGAAAGGGGTGGCCCAGCCAGATATCCTAGTAATCCACCTGGGGGGAAATGACCTGGTGCAGGTAAAGGGTGTGCAGATGTTGAAAGACATCAGGAATGATATCTGGGAGGTCAAACACATGTTCCCTGGGGTAGGTATAGTTTGGACCGACCTGGTAGAACATGTGTCAGGGGGCGATGGGGTCCCACCACGTAAAATAGATAAGACCAGAAAGACCGTCAACAGGGAGATAGGAAGGTGGCTAAGGGGATTGGATGGGGCCACGATCAGACACCACGCCATCTTGCATCGGAAGCCGGATCATTACAGGCAGGATGGGGTGCGCCTGTCCCCAGCTGGGAACGAGTGGTACCTGTTGGCATTAAAGGAGAAGTTACAGGAGGTTTTGGTTGATGGAATTTAGGTGGGGGGGTCGGGCCCGTCCGGCGGGGACCGGTGGATCCTTAGTGGCAGGGGTCCAGCACCAGAGTTAGGATAGAATAAAATAGAAAGGGGCATCTCCATAAGAGATGGGGGGTGACACCTGCCGCAATTGCAGGGTATGGCAAGCAGTGGAGTCAACCCCCTGGGAGAAGTGACCGCTAGGGCAGTAGGGACACGTATTGTCCCCAGCTCGAGGGCACTATCCTCCTTCCTCCAGCTCAGAAGGGGCCTTGTCCCTTGTCCTTGTCCCAACAGCCCATCAAAGGGGAGGGGGAGACGTTTGGGCAGTTGATAGGAATTGGTACCCGATGGTATTTCCAGCCAATCCCTGAGTTCGATTTGTTGTTTATGAAAGGCTCTGGACTCAAATCACATGAGCGATTGCCCTCACCATTCCAATCTGAAGTTAAATCTTAATTTGAATAAAGTGTGTGGACGTTTAAACCCATTTGGATGTGTCCTGTCTCATTTGGGGGGTGCATTGACAAATAGATTTTGCCCCACATGAACTTCAGAGTTCCCTTGTCCTCAGCTCTGGATAGAAGCAGTGCCTTTCTTCCCTTTAGAAACAGAACATTGACACCTTCCAGACTCAGTCACATAAGCAAAATTGTACAGTACACTCTGTGCTTGCATTAAGGTGTCGCAAACAGGATTAGGGGGTTCAGGTGGGAAATCAGCAACAGGGACAGATTAACTCTTATGAAACAGAGATGGTTGTTTTCCTACAAGGATCCTTCATGAGCAAGAGCTGCAGCTGGAGGAGGTAATGGAAATATACCATGCACAGAGCTGCATCCAAACACAATGTTTCCTGAACATTTCCACAAACTTGCAGCTGCTCCTCAAGGCAAACAATGAAACTTATTCATCTTTATCTGCTTAGCTGGTCACGCTACAGCAGGTGGGGAGCTTTGCCTGGTCTGGGCTGTGGGAATGCTAACTGTTTAGCCTGTGAGCCTTATCACATGGTGGAAGGGGCCCAAAATGTACTTTTTACAATAGGAACTGGCATGAAAAACTTGGCAGATTTAGATCTGCACCCAAAATCCAGCAGCAGGGAACGTGTATATCCAGCTGACTCCCAGCTGTTTTATAGCAGGCACGATGCATTGTGTTAGACGTGGATGCATTTTACTCTGATCAGAAATAATCCTAGCACTGTGACCTGAAGGATTTTTCACCACACTGATGCAGAATACCAGTCAGTTCTTTTTCGCTTTGTCTAGAAGCAGTACGTACAGCTAGTGCACTCAGAGTTTAAACAAACACCTGCACATTATAGAACCATGGTAGTGGCTCTATAGTTAAGGTGGTTGCAAACTTTCATTGAACAGCACCTATGCTGTTCAAGGGAGTGTTTGGAGCAAACACTTCCAGTTGGTGACTGAAATCTTTGATTAAAGTTTTAGATTTCCCTCTCCGTGTACATTTGATTTCATGGCTTTTTCAATTAAGTGTCTAGTACACACTGGTGCATTTGTATACAGAAAAAAAAAGAGAAAAAAGGTTTCGATTGTGGTTCTCCCTTTTGGGGGGGGGGGGGAGGGGGAGAAGCAAGCAGCAGCGGCCAGCAATGCGGTCAGTGATTTAAAGTGCACCAGAAAAGCTGCGGATGAGAATGAGGTGTCCCAAGATGTGGCTAGGAGATGCTGAAGCAACGAGTAGGGGCCCCCACATACTACTTCCTCACTTGCACACACTGGCCTGCCTGCCTCAGTCCCCACCCCCCAGCAACAGCTTGGGGGAGGGGAAGGAACTGCCGCCCCCACCTGCTGCTCCTCTGGCTGTTGCTCCTCCCCAGCCATGCCCACCTGCCTGAAGGCCCCCTTGACAATGGCTTGGGGGAGGAAATACTGCCACCGCCTGCCCACTGCTTGCCTGCCTGGAATAGTGCTGCAGTTGGGCCCACTCTGAGCCCCCCTGGGCAAAAGCACTTACCTGCTCGCCGGCCACCTCTGGCTGTTGCTTCCCCACTGGCCCAATGCTGTTGCTGCCTGAATCACTGGGAACAGGAAGAACATCTTCAAAGATCCTGCATGGGACCTTTCACAGCAGCAGCTGGGGAGGAAGCAGGTATGCTGCCCTCCTTCTCCTATGACCCACCCGGTCCCTGAAACTCCACATCGGCTCCTTGGGCTTCCCGCCACCCAGGGGACTGGCGGTGGCAGCAGCCAGTGAGGCAGCGAGCAGAGGTAAGAGCTGGGCATGTCCTGGTCTAGAATATGAGACAGCCTCTGTAAGCTGGGGACAGGCCGCCTCCCCCCCTCCTGGTCTGTGTCCAGTGTAACAACCATCACAGTCTCTTCAAACCCTGGGTCTGGCATTCAATGGTTCCTCCCCACCCCATCCACCAGTACCTGCTCTCTCCCCAGCGAGTCTGTGTTGGCCTGGGAGCCTCTTTCAGTATGGTGCCCAGCCTCCCCCCTCCCTCACCCACTGCTCCATGCCTAGCCTCCGAGCATCTTCCCCTGCCCCAAGTCTCTTTCTCCCCTGCCCCCAACCTGTGCCTGCCTGGCCTTCCAACACTTCCCTGAGCTGCCCCCAACCCCCGCCTGGTTTGCAATCACCACCCCTGACTTCCGCTTGCCTTCTTTGCTTTCTAGGGCAGGTATAAATATTTTATTTTGTAAAAAGCTAGCTTCCTAAAACTGGTAAGATTGCTTTGAAATGATGAGATTTTTATCCAAAACATTAAATGTACACATGTGTACATGTGTGCTAAGCACATAGGGTTATTTATTAATAATAATACTGATAACAATAATAAACTTTATTTACAGTGACATACAGCATAAAATAAATACATTATGTAACATAAAAGCATCAGCAAATACAATACTCAGT
>QEPC01001501.1:1027181-1045178 GCA_003113815.1 Sphenodon punctatus
GTGACGAGATCACAGTGAACCACGCTGAATACCTACATGTGGTCACTGTGCCCTGCACATCTGTTCAGCGGCTGCCAGATGTTCGCCACGCTGAATACCCACATGGGGTCAATTTCAACCACGCTTCCTGGGCTACCGGGCGAAAATCGGCTGAAGCGTGGTGAAAGTGATTCCAGGCGGGCATAAAAAAAGAGTAATGTCTGGTTGGCTATCACAGCCTGGAATCCCCGGTGGGATTCCGGGCCGTGGTGAACTCGGCCAGACGCTGCGGCGGCATTGGCCTCGCCGCCCGCCCGTCTCCCCAGAGGGCGGGCAGCAAGGGAGCGTGGAGGGGGCGGGGCAGTGCGGCCGCACGTTGCGCCACACGGCCCCACCCCCTCCCTGATTCCCCGCCGGGATCCCCAGCACGTCTGTTTGCCGTGCCTGGGTGATCCCGGCGGGGAATCTCTGGGTTGTTTTCGGGACGGGGTGAAGCCGCCCCGTCACGTCTGAAAACACCCTTTGTTGCCCTTCTCTGCGCCTTTTCCATTTCTTCCATGTCCTTTTTGAGGTGGGGTGATCAGAACTGCACACGGATATTCTAGGTATGGGTTTACTGTGGATTTATATGTTTACATTAGGATATTCTCCATTTTTCTCTCTTGCTCTCCTTACAATTCCACACATTCTATTGGCCTTTTTGGGTGAAAACAGACATGACGCTAACCATCCTTGGTGGTCATTTATGCATGTTTCAGGTCTCCATAGGGCACCAATACAGCCCTGCAACATGCATAAATAACCACCAAGGGTGGTTAAAGGGTGGTTAGCGTCATGTCTGTTTTCACCCATAGACTGCTGCTGTACACTGATGCCAAGATCATTTTCCTGATTATAACGCCTAATTTGGAACCCAACAATGCAAGTGTATAATTAGGATTATTTTTTCCTGTGCACTTAACATTGAATTTCATCTGCCATTGTATTGCTTAGTCTCCCAGGTGTGTGAGATCCTTCTGTAATTTTTCAAAGTCTGCTTGGGAGTTAATTATCTTGAATAATTTTGTGTCATCTGCAAATTTGACCACCTCACTCTTCAGTAAAATATGTTCAACAAGTTAACCAGGTTCAACTCCAGACCTAAGAAGAACATAAGAAGTACCACGCTGGGTCAGACCAGCGGTCCCTCTTGCCCAGTATCCTGTTTCCAACAGTGGCCAGCTCCGATCACTCAAGAGAAGTACATGTACAGGTCATGGAGGTGGGGCCCATCTCCGGCTGACTGTTCCCAACTACCAGTAGCCAGGGGTTTAAGCTCCAACTAGTAAGCATTTATAGCTTTATCCTCTAAGAATTTATCCAATGTCCATTTGAGGGCTGAAGCTAGTTATGCTGCTGGTTTTCACAACCTCCTCTGGCAACGAGTTCCACAACTGTACTGTCTGCTGCCTGAAAAAATACTTCCTTTTGTTCATTTTAAATCTGCTGCCATTTAACTTCAGCGAGCATCTGAAGTTAAATGAAAGGGCAAACAACAGTTCCCTATTTACTTTCTCCATGCCACTCATGATTTTATAAACTTCTATTATATTCTCATTCTTGTCCATGAGGCTCAACAGTCCTAACCTGTTCAGCCTCTCTTCATATGGAATTTAATCCACCCCTTCTATCTTCCTTGTTGCCCTTCTCTGAACCTTTCTTGAGATGGGGTGACTAGAACTGTACACAGTAATCAAGGTGTTCATTCAATATATCAAAGATTTATACAGTGGCTTTATACTTTCCCTTTTATCTTCAATGTGTATTTGAGGCTGATGGATGAGATTCCGTGTTGACTTGGAGTGCAGTGCCCTCAGTATACCGATGACACCCAACTCCCTCTCTCTCTCTCTCCCTCTCTCACACACACACACACACACACACACCCCTCTAGGTTCTTCAGCTTTGGTGCTCACTCAGTGCCTGGCTGTAGTTGGGGACTGGATGCGAATGAGCTAACTGAGGCTTTTATTTATTTATTTATTTATTTATTTTTAGATTTATACCCTGCCCCTCCTGAGAACAGCTCGGGAGGCTGAATTCAGGCAAGACTTATGACGATGATTGACAAGCCTTATGAGTTGGGAAGAACAGGGACACCTATCATTGATGGAGCCATCATTGCCTGGAACTCCTGGTCATGGTGTTGGCTAGGAGCACTTTCTATCAAGTCCATCTCACTTTTAAAGTCAGACCTGGTCAATGGCATCGTTGCCTTCATAATATCCAGGCTAGACTACTGTAATTTGCTCCATGTGGGGATGACCTTGATGACTGCTCAAAAGCTAAGCTGGTACCGAATGTAGTGGCCTGCTTACTGACAGGAGTGGGTGGTTGGGAGCACGTTACCTCAGTCCTTTGAATGAAGTCTGCACGTTCCGATAGCTTTCTGGACACAATTCAGGGTGATGGTATTGACCTATATGCCCCTACATGGCTTTGGCCGTATATAGCCGAAAGACTACCTCCTCCCCTATGCTCCATCATGACTTTTACAGTTGTCAGAGAATGACCTCTTGCTGGCTCTATCAGTGTACCAAGTCAGTATGGCAAAGACATGGAGAGAGATGTTATTAGTGACTACTCCACAGCTTTGGAACTCCTTTCCTCTGGAGATTTGCCAAAGCCCTAACTGGAACATTTTCTGAACGTAATATAAAACTTTTTGAATTGGTCTGGCAATTAGCAGACAGGGACAAATTTGTGGGAAATAAATTCTATGGAGCTATTTCTATATGGTGTATATTTATTGTTTTTCTACCTGTTCCACAAACTGTTACCTACCCCAAGCCTTTGGAATAGGGCAGGATATAAATCTCAATTAAAAAATAATCCTTTCTTCCACTGGCTTAGAAAAACAATGCTTTGTCTTCCCCAGTGCATATTTCAGTAAACACACTCTCTGTGTTAAGAATTCTTCAATAACAATCTATAACCAGAATAAAAGAAATTTGATATCCACATATAACTTTTACATTCTAGGCCTGATTCTGATCATTCCGCTGTCATTGTATTCAGTGTCGGACAAGGCTTAAAACAACATCAAACATGTAGGTTTAGCAGACTGGATTCTGGATCGTACAGGAGTTTGCTGTTTATGTAATACACAGAACCTCTATGAGTTATTTTATACATAAAATAAACCCATTGTGGAAGAAGCATTTTGTATTAAACAATGGGCTGGTTTCTTTTAAACCAATTTACAGCACAGTCCCCTGGCTGTTTATTGCCTTACAGATGTTTAGTGTCAGGAGGAGTCCAGATGAAGTGAATGGGGCTCTCTTTAGCTCTAAGAGTTAATGCTGGTGCTAAAGAACCAGAGGATCATGCTGCTTTTAAGAGGATGGTGCATCTGTGGTGGGTGTTTTTGCATTTTGAGTTTTAATACTTTGGGAAAAAAAGAAACTTCAAAACAGCCCAGAACAATTTAATAATCAGTTTCATATTGCATGGGTACCTACTGAATTGGGGGGGGGGGGGGGGGGGGGGGNAGTTGTCTTTTTATGTAACCAAAACCTATTGCAGTCTAAACCAGCAAAATCGCTTAAAATTAGTGCCTCTAATGTGACCGCTGAGGCCTTTCAGACTTAATTACATCCAACTGAAACAGACTTAACCACCCTCTTCTCTCCAGTTTCATGCAAGCACTAATCACCCTGATGGCCACAGCAGCGCAGCATTGACTCTGCACAATTAACCACATCCTAGAGGGGAGGGAAGGGGAAATGGGAAGCAGGGCAGTCTCCAGAAAATCGGTCCACTCACACCAGCTGCATCGATCCAATGGGCTGCTCTCCAGTGGGGAATTAAGGAAGCTGCCTTGCAAGGGGTTACCTTCGGGCTCGTAGCCATGGGGGGAGGGGGGCAGGGGCCTGCCCCCTCTGGAACAACCCCTTACCCCTCCAACAGGAACTTTCCTGTTGGGAGGGCAAGGGTCCCAGGCTGGATCGGGGCTCACAGGGTTCCAACTGATTCGTCAGGGGGAGGCTCGGGGATTGGGCTCCAGTTCTCCAAGCGGGCGGGCAAGCAGGAAGGAAGGTGAGCCTGGCGGCTCCCCGGCTCCAGCAGCAATCTGCTCCAGTAGGTCCGGCCAGGGAGAGACAGCGGGACCAGGGGAAGCCGGCCCCGCATCTGGCCGAGGCTGGAGAGGGGAGGCCGCTGCCACCCCAGGGCCGGAGCTGTGAGGTGGGCATGGGCACCTTGTTGATCCTGGCTCCCCAGGCTCAGTGCTTGGAACCTGGTACTGGGGAGGGGCCAGACGGCATTCTCTCTCTCCCCCCAGGGGGATCGTTAATGGGGTGGGGAGGCACAGCCAGACCCCAGGTGCCAAGACACTGCTGGGCAGACAGACAGCTGCGCATCCCAGACTGGATGCCCCTGGGCTCCAGGTCCCTTCCAGCTCTGTGATTCTCTGCCAGGGCTCAGTGGGGCAGCCCTAGTGCTCCAGATGCTCCTCTCCTCAGTGTGGGGCTCATGGGTTCGGGGCACCTGGGGCGTCTCTGTGGCCCCGTGCCCCTTAGCGAGGAGGCCTTGGTGACCCCCAGGGCTGTGCCTGCCCCATCACTCTGAAGGGGGGGGGGCATTGCCAGACATCCCTTATTTCAGAACGCCAAGTGTCCCTTGTGACTGCTGGGTCTGTACTGCCTACAACGGCCTGGCCCTGAACAATCATTAAATTAGAGACAGGTGTCTGCCCCAGGGAGCATACAGTCAGGGTTCCTCAGCCCTGGGGCAAGTGCTGTGCGGCAGAGCTGGGGAGCTCTGCCCTGGGGCCCTGCCCCATTGCCTGCCCCTGGGGTGCTTGGCTCCCTGGGGAGTCGGTGGAAGAGACCAGTGTCTAGAGTCTCTGAAATCAGGAGGGGCCTTCCCTCCCGCCCCTGGGGCCCCTAGTACGGACCACATCTCCTGGTATGTGCCAGGTCTCCCATGCTGCCGGGACACAGAGCAGCCACTGAGCAGGAAAGCCAGAGCTGGCTTGGGCAGACTGAGAGGCAGGGACAGACCGACTTGACACCCTGGCAGGGGCAGATGTGCCCAGAGCTCCCTGGCAGGGGGGCAGCTGCTGTGATGCTAGTAGTACTGCAGATAGCACCAAAGAGGCTGAGTATGGAGGCTCAGGTGAGCACCTGGGCCAGCTTGGATTGAATGTTACTGCCTTCCTTGTCAAGGGCTGGACTGGGGGGGCTGGGAGAGGGGCCAATCTGGGGTGTTGGGGGGTGGTTTCTAATTGCCAGCTTGAGGCAGACTTCGTGCTTTGTAGCAGAGATCTCTTTCCACGTGGTAATGCCATTTCCTCAGGGCTTACTCTGCGGTGGCAGCGGGCACGGCGCCAGCCCTGCCTTGTGTAATCAGCTGTGTAACTGCAAGCCTGGCCCATTACACAGATCCCGCTCCCCGGGTAAGGCCCCCAACACCTGCCAGAGGCTCCGATACAGCCCTTCTCTCCGCCAAGACACCCTGGCTTTTGTGTGTCCCCTCTCCCTCCATGACATAAGCAGGTGCCGACCTGCAAGAGAGGTGGGTGCCAGTGAGGAGGCTGAGTAGCTCAGCTTGGAACTGTACTCACGGGGTTCTAATGCCAATGAAATCTGCTCAGGGCTGCCATGCCAAACCTCTGGTCCAACCCAAGGAAGCTCATGAAATGTGGCCCCAATGGCTCTGTGATAGCAAAAGGGATTCTCTTTTTGAATGCCCAGGGCTTACAATCTAGTAAGAGTAGGGACTAGAAACTCCCTGGTATCGCAAATGGGAGGTACTTTTGAATGCTGAAGGGCTTACAAATCTAAGACAGAGATCTCTAAGAGTTAGATATTGCCTGATCCTCCAAATTGGAGGTTCTTTGCCCCAGGAATTACAATCTTAAGAAGAGTTCCTTTTTTCAGAAAAACTGTATTACTTTTCTGGATCTTTGGATCCTCGCTATTGTTCCATACTTAAAAGTCTTTAAGTTAAAGTTATTGTGTTATGCATGCACTTGCATGTAATGTGTTATTGCTGTTTAATAAAACTAAATTTTAGAACAGCTATTGTGTGAATTAGTATATTTTAGAAGCTGCCAGAAGGCTCCGCCCCATCCCTTAAGCCTCACCCATCCCTTAAGCCCCACCCACTTTTGGTTCTGGGAGCTCGTGTGTGTGCTTTGCACGCGCGCACATAATGGCCTCCCTTATTATACTTATGGCCCCTCCAACTAAAAATTCCTGGCTACGGCCCTGGTTACCTTTACACTGGCGCCGGGGCCCACTCCCCCAGCACACACTGGGAGCAAACAAAAGCATTTCCTGACACATCTTGCTTTACAGCCTTATTGTGGGTGGGCTTCATAGTCTCTTCCTCAAGCAAGTTTTCTTTTTAAAAATACTAATATATATATATATTACATACAAATATTTTTTGCCTTGTAATGTCTGTCTGAAATGACAAGTTTGTTTGTATACCTGCTAGATTACTTCATTATTTATTTGTCTTTATTTATAAATAAACCTTATTGTGGGTGGGCTTTATATATTATATATTACATAATATATTGCACTATACTCTGTTAATCTACAGTATATATATATATATATATAATAGTGTATATAGCAATATATTACGTAATATATAATGTGTGTATATATATATATATATACACACACACATTATATATTATACATAAATATATATATACTGTAGATTAACAGAGTATAGTGCAATATATTATGTAATATATAATGTATATATAAATTGTAATATATACATTAGTATTTTAAAAAAGAAAACTTGCTTGAGAAAGAGACTATGAAGCCCACCCACAATAAGGTTTATTTATAAATAAAGACAAATAAATAATGAAGTAATCTAGCAGGTATACAAACAAACTTGACATTTCAGACAGACATTACAAGGCAAAAAATATTTGTACGTCTTGAAATTAACAATCTCACTATGATATTGGTCTCTTAATATTGAGATCACCACCCCAATCCCTTCAAGGCTCTTTGCTGGCCCCTCTCTATCTCCCTGCCCTCATTTCCCTCCCACTATGTTCCCATCCAGGAACTTTGTTCCTCCTTTGCCATCACGATCATTCAGAGTCTCCTGCTTCCGAAACAGTCTCCCCCCAACCCCCTTCTCCCATGCTGCCCCTATATTTGGAGCTCCCTCCTCAAATTCTCTGCTTCCTCCCTCCAAATCTCTCCCTCTTCCTTCTGGCATTCCCTAGTTCCTCATAGACTGCTGCTCATTGATGCTTCTCCTTATACAATCTGATCCTTCAGGGTTTCTTTCCTATCCTTTGTAACTAAGCTAATCACATCCACCTGCAACTTCATGAATGTCTCTCAGTCTCTCTCCATTCCCCCTTGTCGCTCTTCTCTTTTCCATCCTAGATTGTAAACCCTTTGAAGAAGAGACCTGTCTCTAGCCATGACTGTTCAGCACCAGGCACATTGCTGGTGCTATATAAATAACAAATCATCCCCAGCTAGCATCAGGAGAGAGCTTTGAGAATTGGGGCCTATGCAGAACTTTTTAAAAATTCTGAAATTCAGAATTAAGATTGTTCAACCAAACAAATTTTTAAGTCAGAGAATTCTAGACTGTGGGGTGGGTCCCCCAGTGGGGTTATGACATCTGCAGGCAGGGTCATGAGCTTGATTGCTGTTTCATATACTTTGCCACACTTTGCTGCTGTCTGGGCCCAGGATTATAGAAGTTTCAAAGTGTCATCATGGGGGCAAATTGCATCTGCTTCCCCCCCCCATAGGGGTGAGTGTGGGTGGCAGAAGGCCCCTTGCCGTAGGAGGAGGGCAGGGCAGCTGGGTTGTTCCCGCCTCGGGGCTGCAGGGGAGCCTCGAGGCCGGAAAAAGAACAGCGGCAGCAGTCTGCAGGGAACCCGGCGGGGGTTGCTGAAGGTGGTCTGTGGCAGTGCCTTTCAGCAGGCAGGGGGTTATTCAATGGTATCGCCATGATTACCTACTCCCAGCAACCAGAGAGAGAATCTGGAGGAGGGAGTACATTGACATTTTCGTCCTTTTGTTCAGCGATCTCATTGTGGACCCAGCTGAACAGGACTATAAGGAGAAGGAATGCTTCAAATGGCCAAAAGTTGAAAGGAACTGGTCAAATTGGACCGTGGTCTTTTCCATTTATCAAGGAGTCATGATCCAGGCCTACCCAGTCGAGCCACAGACTTACTTAAATACAGCGACATAGTGTGGCATGCATATGAGGCAGGCCCGGCGGGGCCGTGGCTGCGCTATGATAAAGCGTTTCGGCATTGTGCAGCATATACCCCAGGACTCAGGTGGGACTTACATGCCAATGATCTTTGGCTTAATTGTATGAGTAGGTTGGGGAACGTGCCCAGGTCCAACAGTGGCCATCTACTAGCGAAAGGTGGGGCCTCCTCGGCCTCCGAGTCCTTTCCTGAAGAATGAAAAAGGGTGTCAGGATCCTCTCCAGGGCAGTACTGGGAGTTCAACCGTGCCGGGAAATGTTCCTGTGCAGCGTGTAGGCTCCGCCACTCCTGTCCCACCTGTGCTGGTCACTACGCGGCCTCCACCTGTCCGCACGAGAAACCCGGCCCTAGAGGCAAACCTTATCCCAGAGCCCCTGGAAGAGGTGGTCCCGGAACTGGCAGCTCAGCGCCACTGGGCCAAGCCCCAACGCCAGTTAAGGCCACGCAGCTCAAGCTGGCCCTCTGAGCTCACCCTGACCAGGCAGAGGTGAATTACGTGGTTGGGGGGTTTCCAACAAGGTTTTAGGATACCCGCCCACGATGTCCAGCAGCAGAGGGTAGCTCCCAACCTAAAGTCCGTACTAGGGATGGAAACTGTTGTGCAGGCAAAAATTGAAAAGGAGCAAGCAGAGGGTAGGGGGGGTGGCCCTTTCCTGGCCCTCCCTTCCCTAGTATGGTGATTTCCACATTAGGCGTGGTTCCAAAAAAGTCCCTAGGTGAGTTCTGACTCATCCACCATTTGTCCCATCCTCAGGGAGGCTCGGTCAATGACGCCATACCCAAGGACCTCACTTCAGTCCGGTATGCGTCATTTGACTCCTCAGTGTCCCTAGTTAGGTCCTTCGGCCCTGGTGCAATCTTAGAGAAATGCGATATTAAGTCCACTTTCCATCTGCTCCCAGTCCACCCCGAGAGTTTCGCTTTGCTTGGTTTCCATTTCGACGGTGGGTACTACTATGACAAAGCTATGCCAATGGGGTGCTCAATCTCTTGTTCGGCTTTTGAGAGGTTCAGCTCCCTTGTCAAATGGATAGTAAAGTAATGGGCCAGGGTGGGGGGAGTTACAAAATACTTAGACAATTTCCTTTTCATCGGGGGTGGGGGGTGGGGGCAGACACGGAGGAATACTTAGGGCTTATGCAGACTTTCCATAAGGTGGCAGAGGAAATAAGCACCCCCCTGGTGCATGAGAAGACTGAGGGGCCAATCACCAGATTGACTTACCTCGGGATCGAGCTGGATACAGTTGAGGCAGTTTTCCGTCTCCCGCGGGACAAGTTGATCTCCCTACGGGCCAAGGTGGAAGAATGCCTGGGGGGTGGCAAAAGTTACAGTCCACCGCCTCCAGTCATTATTGGGGAGCCTTAATTTTGCGTGTCAGGTTGTGGCGCCAGGGCGGGCTTTCCTGTCCTGCCTCTACGCCAACCTGGCAGGTAACCCGCCTCCTCATCACCATATCAGGGTCACCAGGGAGATGAGGGAAGATCTCCAAATTTGTGCCACCTTTTTGACAAATTTCAACAGCACCAGTTTCTGGAGGGACCAGCTGATGTTGGAAGCCGAGCTTCAGGTGCATTCTGATGCGGCCGGTGGGGCAGGATTCAGGTTATTCTTCAGGGAAAGCTGGGTGGTGGCCTCATGGTCTACTGAATGGGCGGAATTAGGAGTCACCAGGGATCTCACCTTCCTGTAACTTTTCCGCATTGTGCTAGCTGTCCATCTGTGGCCGAACGAGCTGGTGAACCACTCTGTACTGTTCTGGTGTGACAACCAAGCCATTGTCCACATCATTAACATCCAGTCTTCTCGGTCTCCGAGACTCAGTGCTCACTTGTCCGAAATTTAATATCCTTTTCCAAGCCAGGCACATTCCTGGGGTAGACAATGGTGTAGCCAACACCCTCTCTTGCTTCCAGATGGAGCGTTTCCGCTTCCTGACACCGCAAGCCTGGGTGACCCCAGAGCCTTTGCCGCCATCGGTCTGGAACCTTGGGTTGTAGAGCTGCGCACCGCCATTTGGGTATCCCTGGCATCTCACACAAGAACGGCCTATGACAGAGCCTTCCGGGAATTTCAGCAATACTGGTTGGCGTGCAGGTGGGACCCGAGTTTTATGATCCCGGAGCAGCAGATGCTCCACTTTGCCTTACATTTGAGGCAAAGGGGGGTGGACCCGGGTACCATAGTCGGTTTCTTTACCAGGTGCCTTCTGGAAAGCTGGTCCAGGGAGCAATGTAGATTTCCAGATCAGAGGGCCCCCATTACCCCAAATTTGCTGTTGGATATGTGTAGAATACTTCCCCAGATCTGTTTTGATTGTTACAAGGTTTCATTCTTTAATTCATTGTTAAATTAGCCTTTTTTGGAGCTTTTCCCATGAGCAAACTGGTAGCTGAATCAGCCAGGGACACTTCAGGTAGGGCGCTGAGTCTCAGTGACATCCAAATTGGTCCAACGTCGATGGCTTTGCACATTCGTCGTTCCAAAACTGATCAGAGGGGAAGAGGTAGGGATGGGCGAACAGAACCGAGTTCAGAAATTTGGTTTGGTTAGGTTCAAAAATTGAGTTCGCTTCCGAAGTTCGGTTCGGTCAACTGAACTATTTGAGTTCGGTCCGAACTCCAAACTTCTGAACAAAGTTCGGTAATTCAAACCCCATTGAACTAAATGGAATATTAACTTATAGGGATTGGCGAACAGAACCGAGTTCAGAAAGTCAGTTCGGTTTGGTTTGAAAATCGAGTTTGGTTTGGAAGTTTGGTTCGGTCGAATTTGGTCTGAACTCCAAACTTCCTAACTGCATTAACCCATCCCTAGGAAGAGGGCAAGTTGTAGAGCTGAACAGAGCTGATACGGTCGATTTGTGCCCAGTCAGGGCTCTTGAGGCATTCCTCACGGTACGACAGACTGTACCAGGCCCCTTTTTTAGGCATGTCAGAGGTCAGCAGTTGACCAGGTACCAATTCACGGTGGTCCTCAGGTCTGTGTTGTCCCACCGCAGGTTGCCACCGGCTGCATATGGTATGCATTCGTTCATTCCGGATAGGATACGCCACATTCACGGCAGAGGCCAGCATGTCTGAACAGGGTATCTGGGCAGTGGGTCGTTGGAGGTTGGGGGCCTTCCAGACATACATGAGAGCCACCCCCCCTACCAGTCCTAACTTTCTTTTCATCCCTCAGGTGCACCCCCACGGCTCCCACCCCCATGGGTGTGGATCATTGGCCACAGCCTGGTGTATTGTGCAGGCAAGGCTGCTGGTCAGACCAGATGGGGAAGCCAGCTGGGTTTATCGGCACAGGCTGAGATCCATTGGAAAGGCAGGGGAGTTATGAGATGGCACCAGCTCCTGCCAACCCTCCGGGTGCTGGCAGGGGGACCCCCTCCTAACGTCCTCATGCTTCACCTGGGTGAGAACAACATCCCCCACCTGAAGGGCATGCAACTTATCAAGGACATCAAGAGGGACTTATGGGAAATTAAGAAACTTTTCCCATTCGCTCTAATCATCTGGACTGATTTGGTTGAGCGGATGACGTGGGGCAGTGGGGTCCACCCCAGAAAGATCGACAGGACCCAGACAATAGTCAATAGGGATATGGGAAGGTGCCTCGTAGGCCTGGGCTGGGAGCACATTGACAGCCGGGTGCTGACACATAGATGCCCTGCGCTGTATAGCTGGGACGGGGTTCACCTGACACCTGAGGGGAATGACCTAGGAGCCCTGAAATAGATGCTGGTTCAGGTATTGGAAAGGTCCTGAAGTGTAAGTGGGGGTCAGGCTCATTTGGGTAGTCCCGGCGACCCCTTAGTGGCAGAGGTCCAGTACTATACAGGGGCAGCCTCCCTGGGAGGGGCATCGAGCGAGGGTAGTAGGGACAAGTATGGTCCCCCGTCAGCAGGTGCCCTCATCCTTACTCAAGTTCAGAAGGATTTGGTCCCCCTCACCCGTGGCAGGGGCCACGGAGAGGGGGAGACGTTGTATGCACAATTGATGTGGTAATCGAGGGTACATCGGAACCACCCCTGGGTTACTGTTTGTGGTTGTTAAAGTTCAAGTACTGGACCCATATCGCACTAGGCGATTTGCCCCACCTGATTTTAATTGTAATTGATTGAATAAAGAGTGCAGCCATTAAAATCCCAGTAATTGTGTCCTGTCTCCTTCGGTGCGTTGGTAAAAGCTTGGGAACCAGTGCCTTAAATATAACTTCTAATTCCTGGCCTCTGTACCTATTCTGTAAAGACAGAAATTAATGAGAAGCATCTGATGGCATGATCCCTCCTCCAGGCAGATAGCACTTGGGCTAGCAGTTAGCACTAGGGATGTGCAAACACAGTTCGGAAGTTCGGAGTTTGGACCGAACTCGAATAGTTTGGTTGACCGAACCGAACTTTCGAACCGAATTTGAATTCGACCGAACTGTTGGGTCAAATCCGAACCAGTTCAGAAGGCCAAAAAACCCGGTTTTGAATGTACGAACTCGGTTCAGAAGTTTGGAATTCAACCGAACTCACATAGTTCGGTCGACCGAACCGAACTTTCGAACTGAACTCGATTTTCGAACCAAACCAAATTTCTGAACTTGGTTCTGTTCACACATCCTTAGTTAGCACCAAGGCAGGACCCATCAGTTCTTTACCCCTTAAAATATCGCTTGTACTGGGAGTGCCTTCTAGATTTGAATATGTCTTGGTGGAATATAGTGCCTGTAGGCCAACTGAAAGTCTTGTTTCAGTATTTTCTTTGGAACAGCAATGTTTAACGTAGAATTCATTCCCTCCTTTCTAATCCCTAACATAAATTTCCCATAACAAATCTGCCCTAGTGGGCATACAATTGAACAAACCAACACGCAGAACAATAAATTTTCCTCCATTCCCTCTTTTACATACAATTCAGAGGATATCCCTTGCTCATGTCTGTATTTCTCAACACAGAGATTTTGTTATCACATACCTTTAACCTTAAGTTCCATTCCTGTAAAACCTTCAGAGTGGTCTATCTAAGACTTGCTCCAGAGATGTGAATACATTGGCTCTTTTGTTGGTTCAGCTGTAGTTCAGGATTCTTCATTCTGTGCTGAGCTTTGGTTTTGTAAACATATGCCCATGTCTGCTGGATCTGAAAACAGCTTTCTTTTGCCTTTCTACAGGACAGTCATGAATGCAGAGAACCAATGCATTTTGGGTTCCAGGTTTCTCTCATTGAGTATTGTGAAGTATTTCCCCCATTTTTTCCTTTTTAAACATGGTTTCAGGGGAATAATCCGGAAAAATCTTTATTTTGAGCCCATTAAATTCCAGGTCTTTTTGTTTTCTTGCGAGTCTCAGGATTTTTTCCCTGTCAAGGTATTCAAGGAATTTTATAATGATCATTCATGGGAACTTCTGTTCCTTGGAATAAGCTCTGAAGTGGACACTCTGTGTGCCCTTTCTATTTTAGTTTGATGCCGGTCTTTTTCTTCTGGGAACAGTCTCCAGAATTTCCCAAATCAGCTCGCTCACATCTCTCCCTTCCAGCCTTTCTTTTATTCCTGCAAAATGCAGATGGGACCTGCATGATCTATTCTCCAGATCTTCTGTCTTGCTTGCCAGGTAACTAACCTTTTCTTGCAGCTTTCTGATCTGATCCTTGTTATCGAGGGAATGATCCTCGAGGCTTGAAATCCTGGACTTGGCATTATCCACTCTTTTTTCAAGCCTATCCAGTTTTTTTACTGATTGTCTCTGAGCTTTTGAGGCTTGGAGACCTCTGGGATGAGCTCATCTTGATCTTTTTTTATTTCAGTGAGGAGTACCATTACTGGGTTTTCTAGGTCGTGATCTGGTGTCTCTGCCCACTGTGTTGCTTTTGCTTTGTCTGCCATTTTGGTTTCATTTCTTCTTTCCTGGGTGGGAGGACCTCGTGACTATGGCCACTTGTGAGAGGTTCTTGGTGCTCCCCCATGTGCTGCCCGACATGGGGCAGCACATGGGTTTTTTTAGGTTTTTTCGACCCAGAGGAGATTTTAGTAGGGCCTTTTGTGGGCCGCAGGAGCAGAGCATCAGCAATCACAACCGCTCAGCTCCAGCGCACGCGCAGTCCCCCAGCAGGTCCCATCAGAATGAATGTGCTGAGTACAGGCATTACCCACCTGGAGGATGATACTGTTAGTGTGACTCCTACAGAAGTTCAGAATGGCATCTTCATCATTTTCTGCAGTGGAGAGTACAGTCCTGCTCCTACCGTACTTGGAAGCAATCCAATGAGGTACCCAAGCACACACCTAGCCTGACCTCATGAAGAATCTCATGCTAGTCAATAGGACTAAATCATGCTTGAAGGTAGGTGCATGTGTAATGTGCATTGGAGTCAGCTTAGCCTAATGCAGAAAGTGTTCAACTTTGACCTGGGAGACCAGGGTTCAAATCCCATTTTAGCAATGAACTAACTGCATGGCCTTGAGTAAGTAACTATCTTACAACTACCTCAGTTCCCCATTTGCAAAATGGAAGAAAATAATGACCTGCCTCACAGGACTGTTGTGAGGATGAACTAGCTACGGTTTGTAAAGTGTTATAGAAATTATTAATTCTGAAAGTGCTATAGAAATTATTAATAATCATTACAACCCTTAATGTACACCTAAGGTACAACCCTTAGGTGAGAGTGAAAATTTGTGCTTTAAACAGGGGGGCACAGCTGAGCAACCCAATCCTCAATGTATTTGACAAACATACACCTCTTTGAAGTAAATGAGACTTTAGCTTGTGGTGCACTTTGAAGATCTGAGTTGAAGTAATGAAGGATCTTGAACTGAATTCCAAACTCTTGTTTACATAGCTTGACATTCTTGGGAGAGGTCTGGTCTGGTTTTTCAGAGCAGTCTAGACGGCCAAAATCAGGTTTCAAACTTCCAGTTCTTTCTCCATGACTAATGGGTTGCCCCATTATTAATCAAAAACACAGGGTGCAATCCTGGCTCCATTGAAGTCAATGGCTACATGAGAAGGATCATGGGGGTGGAACTCTGGAGGCAGGGCAAACAGCCGAGGGGTCAGGCTGGAGTGGATGGGAGGGGAGAAACAGCCATAGGGGTGGTTATGGGGCATGGACGGTATGGTCCAGGGGGATGGATGACTCAGACCCTCAGGGGACCGAGGTCTCTGATAGAGGTTGAGAGAGTCACCCCCCCATCAAGGGTGAGGGAGGATCAGGGACCAGGGTCCGCCCGTAAAGGGCTGATGCTGTTGAACGCATGGTCCATCGTGAATAAGGCCGCGGTTATCCAGGACTTGATCTTGGATGGGGCGGCGGACCTTGTGTGCATTACAGAGACCTGGCTGGACGGGGGGGCAGGGCAATCTTTAGCGAACCTCGTTCCAGCCGGGTATGCTGTGCAGCATCAGCCCCGCATGGGGGGCCGCGGGGTGAGGTGTAGCTATTATTTTTAGGGAGCACTGGCCAGTTAGGAGATATCCAGTCAGGGATATTTCAGGGGTTGAGGCCCTCCGTGTGGTGTTTGATTTGGCTGGAGGCAAGCTTGGGGTGTTGCTGGTATACCGGGCTCCTTCCTGCCCGGCAAAATTCCTTGCTGCTCTAGCAGAGCTGGCCTCGGAAGTGGTGCTTAGCTCCTTCAGGACTTTGGTCCTGGGGGACTTCAATGCCCATGCCGACGCCGGCTTTCTAGGAGCGGAGCGTGAGTTCATGGCCGCCATGGCAACCATAGACTTGTCCCAGGTGGTCAACTGCCTGACCCATGTGGGGGGGCATACCCTCGACCTGGTCTTCTGCTCTGGCCTTGAGACGGGTGATCGGTTAGTGGGGGATGTGAGGGTCACACCCTTGTCATGGACGGACCATTATCTCCTACAGGCCAGCCTTTCAGCGCACCTCCTCCAGAAGGGGAATGGACCAGTTAGGATGGTCCGCCCTCGGAGGCTGATGGAACGTCAGTGGTTCCAGGAGGCTCTGAGGGAGATAACTCTGGACCCTGATGGTCACTCGGTCGATGAGCTGGTACAGCATTGGAACATCTTGCTGGGGGAAGCCATTGACAGGGTGGTTCTGAGGCGTCTACTACCTCTGTCTTGTCACCGCAGGGCCCCTTGGTTTACTGAGGGGCTGCGGTATATGGAACAAGTAGGTAGGAGACTAGAGCGACGGTGGCATCAGACTCGCTCTGAATCTGATCAATTTCTCCATAGGACCCACATACGGTCCTATGTTGAGGCTGTGAGGACAGAAAAGAAGGAGTTCTTTGCTGCCCTCATAGTGTCTGCGAAGTCACGTCCACAGAGGAGCTGTTCCAGGTGGTGCAAGGGCTGGTCAGTCTGGCCTCCCTCCGCGTGGATGGGGACTTGTCCCAGGCCCACTGTGAGGAGTTTGTCACCTACTTTGTAGACATGATCGCTCAGATCCAGAGTAACTTTGACACTGGATTGGAAGTAGTAAGCGAGGGACACGAGGTTATGGAGGCCTCGTCTGGTCAATCTTTCTGGGATGAGTTTCAGGAAGTGACGCCGACTGATGCGGTGGATGTCCTGGGGTCTGTTAGAGCCACAAGTTGTGAATTAGATCTGTGCCCATCCTGGTTGGTGAAAGCCTTCAGGGAGACTTTGGGGATGGTGCTGGCGAGGGTAGGTGAACACGTCCCTTCGACAGGGGAGGTTGTTTCCCAGTCTCAAGGAGGCTGTGGTGTTCCCCCTGCTGAAGAAGCCATCTTTGGATGTGGACGCACTCACCAGCTACCCCCCTGTCTCTAATCTTTCCTTTTTAGGAAAGGTTATTGAATGGGCAGTGGCACTGCAGCTCCAGGAGCATTTGGAGAGCATCGGATTCCTTGACCCTTTTCAATCTGGGTTCCACCCCGGCTATGGTACTGAAATGGCATTGGTGGCCTTGGTGGATGATCTTCGCCGGGAGATGGATGCAGGATATTCAACATTTCTCATCCTGCTAGATCTCTCGACTGCTTTTGATACCGTGGACCATGGGCTGCTGTTGAGATGGCTGTGAGACTTGGGGGGTCTGGATGGGACTGTCCTTGGATGGTTCCGCTCATTCCTCTCGGGTAGAAGCCAGCGAGTGGTGCTGGGGGCTAAAACATCTAGCCCCCGGGCCTTGACCTGCGGTGTTCCACTGGGTTCTATTCTGTCTGCATTGTTGTTTAATGTGTATATGCAGCCCCTGGGGGAAATTGTGAGAGGGTTCGAGGTGCAATGTCACCAATATGCTGATGATACTCACCTGTACCTCTTGTTTTCAACTGACCCAGGTCCTGCTGTCTCGTTACTTTCCCAATGTTTGGAGGCCATGGCGGATTGGATGTGGCAAAGCAGACTGAAGCTCAATCCCGATAAAATGGAGGTGATGGTGGTGGGAAGGGCGGGGGAGGTGCTGGCCCCCATGATAGGGGGGGGTTCGCCCGCCTGTTGTTCTTCAGGTTCGGAGTCTGGGGTGATTTTGGATTCGGGCCTCCGTCTGGATCGGCAGGTGGAGGTGGTGGCTAAAGCCGCCTTTTGCCAGCTATATCTGGTACGGAGGCTTCAACCTTACCTCTCTGTGCACGATCTGGGCACTGTCATCCATGCCTTCATCACCTCAAGACTAGACTACTGCAATGCGCTCTGTGGCGAAACGCCAGTAGGGGGTGCTATACAGCTGAGACACCCACCTCTGACCAGGGGTTCCCACAGCTGGCAAACCCCCCAAAACCCTTAGTATTCTGCTGCCACCACCTGAGGGTAATTCAGAGGGTATTCACACCCCTCA
>QEPC01001501.1:1078171-1091898 GCA_003113815.1 Sphenodon punctatus
CTAGGGCTGTAGCGGAATTTCGCAGCGGTAGCTATTTCCGGCGGAAACAGTGTTTCCGCAATTAGTGGAATGGCATGGCAGAGGCTTTAATTCCGCGGTTTCATTCCGCGGTTCCACGGTTCCGCTTATTTAATTCCGCAACTTAGTGGAATCGTGGAAACATGACATTTTCGCTATTTCCGCAATTCCGCCAGCGCCAAAAAATCACGGAATAGTGGTTTTCCGCGATTTCCGTGATGTTTCCGCGATTTTCCCGCGATTCCGCGATTTGCAGAATTTCGGCGGAATTAGCAGAATATCCACAGAAATGTCGCGGTGTGGCGGGGGCAATTCTGAAATAGCGGAACGGAATTGCGGCGCGGTAAAAGCTGCTGCCGCATCAGCCCTAGCTGCCACCAGGGGCCAGTAGGGGACATTTCCCCCCCCCCGCCTGACTTCCCTCTCTCACCGGGGTTGGGCTCCATTCTCCCACCACCAATAACCCTCCCAATACTACCCCTGCTGCCACCAGGGTCAAATACCGGGATACCCTCCCCACCCCCTCCCTCTAACCATCCCTCCTACACCCCCACCCTTCCTCCCCAGCCCTGAACAAGAAGGAACCCCACCAAGACATCCCTGAAGCCCCTGCAGCCCCAAAGTGCCCCTAAGTGCCGTGCCCTTTGGCTGTGGCCCTGCGGCAGAAACCACTGGCCTCTGGGTTTTATAGCCCTGGCTACTTCTGGGTGGGGGAGGGGACAAGCTGGCCCTCACAACTGGCTTCTGGTTCCCCCCCACACACACACCCAGCACTCACACTGGTCTTTTTTCCCCCGCAGGTCAAGCGGAGCGGAGTGGAGCTGCGGCGGCGACAGCGGACCCCCTCCTCACCGGCAGCAGGTGGAATCAGCGCAGCGGAAGCAAGCAGGCAGGTAAACAGTCCTGATGGGAGCCGCTGGATGCTGGGCTTTATAGCCCCGGCTACTTCTGGGTGGGGGAGGGGACAAGCCGGCCCTCACGACCGACTTCTGCGTTCCCCCCCACCTCCCGTCACTCACACAGGTCTTTTTCCTCTGCCTCACTTCTAGCCGTTCCCCTTTTTCCTTCCCCCAGCATACCCTCCACTCCGTAGAGTGAGTGTCCTCTCCCCATGTTCCCTCCTCCCTCCAAGGCCTTCCCCTCCACTTCCCCCATCCTCACGCAGGGTCCCTTTCCCTTCTCCCCCTTCAACCCCATCGCTTACTACAGTGCCCTGGGCCCAGTGATCCCCATGGTGAATCTGAGGTTACGTGACGTTTTGTCTTCCCCTCCTCGGGGCAATTGGTTCCTCTCAATTCCCTGTGATGAGTCAGGTTGCCCTCCAGATAGGGGGGAAAGCCCAACTATGACCCTGAGGGATCTCCTTTACCTCGATAGACACTCCGAACTGAGAGAGAGAGAACCACCCCTGCTCCCCGCCCCCCCTTTTGGGGTCTTTGCTCCTTCCCTCTTCTCCCCTACCCTCCGTGACAGAATTACCAGCATCCCCACCCCCGGTCTTGTGTTATCATGGAGTCCGGACAACAGGTCCAAGAGTTACTTCATGCCGTACAAGCCCTTACCATGGAAGTGCAGGATTTGAAGACAGAAAACAAGGAACTCCGAGCATGGTATAGGGCCTTGCAAGAGTCCATAGAATGGACCCCTGCCCCCCCATGGAGGAGGAAGGGGGTGCAAAAGGTCCGGTAGGCTGTTCTCCTAAAACCCCGCCCCTGCTAACGCCCGTCCCTAGAGAACCTAAAGCCCCTTGCCCAGACAAATTCTATGGGGATAGAAAGGCGTGTCGGGGTTTTTTAGCCTTACGTAACCTTACCTTCCAGATACAGCCTCTTACCTATGAATCAGACCAAGCTAAAGTTGCCTGGGGCTCCTAGGTGGGGTCGCCCTGGCTTGGGCTACCCCTCTCCTGGCAGCAGACGATGCCTTATTGCATAACTATAAGGGTGTTTTGAAGCAGTTTCATTTTTTATTTGATTACCCCCATAGAGTTAGGAATGCAGAACAAACAATACTCCACCTAAAACAGGGGAAAACTCCCCTGCTCGATTATATAACACAATTTAGAAAACTAGCGTTTGATTTGGACTGGAGTGATTCTGTGTTATGAGCATTATTTCGACAGGGACTTAGCGATGAAATAAAAGACCAGAGTTGTCAGGGGCAGCCACAACCCCCATCACGCTCGAGGAAATGGTTACCCTGTCCCTACAGATCAATGAGCGACTTACAGAAAGAAAGAGGGAGCGACAGCAAGACCAAGGTAGGGCGGTGGGAGTTTGCGTTTCCCAAGGACCTCTAGTTCCAACCCCAGGCCCACCTGGACCGGGGCCCCCTGAACCCATGCAGATGGGAACACTGCGGGGGCCCCTTACCCCAGAGGAGCCAGTTATGGCTTTGTTTTTATTGCGGGGTGGCCTCCCATTTTTCAAGGGAATGCCCCGCCAAGCTCACGCATTCCTCCCTGCCAGGAAACGCCAAGGACTGGGGGGGGGGGGCGGGAGTGGGAAGAGACCTCTCGGTAACTAGTTACCACCCCGCATCAGAGTTTTGTAAAGAATCCTCGCGCTCATGACAATTATTTGTGTCCCTTACCCTGCAGTGGTCTCCCTGTCGGTCCCTTGTGGTTAGGGCTCTGATTGACTCCGCGGCCTTGTGGAATTTTATGGATTCCTCCTTTGCCATTTCCCATGGGGTCCCCCGGCAAACCCGGGCCTCAGTAGAAATGGTTCAAACGATTGACGGGTCCACCCTCACATCAGGACCCTTACTGGTGTATTCTGCCCCCCTCAGTTGAACCATTGGGTCACACATGAAAGAACTCCAATTCGACTTTATTTCTTCCCCTTTTTTTTCTCTTGTCCTTGGGCTCCCCTGGTTACAGGCTCATAACCCTTCCATAGATTGGTCGATGCATACCCTGAGATTTACCGCCCCCGTTTGTCTCCCTCACTGCCTTCCCTCCCCTTTTGTGGGGACAGCCGCCCCCATTACGACACCTCTCACTATAGACTTCCGCATTCCTTTTCAGTACCAAGACCTTGCGGAGGTCTTCAGCAAGCAAGAGGCATCTGAGCTCCCTCCCCATAGAGTGTATGATTGTCCCATTGAACTTTTTCCAGGAACAGAGCCCCCCTATGGGAGAATATATAACCTGTCTCCTGCAGAGACGTTACGGATGTATATTAAGGATAATCTAGCGAGGGGCTTTATTCACCACTCCACCTCCCCTGCTGGGGCTCCCCTCTTTTTTGTCCCCAAGAAGGAGGGGGACCTTAGGCCCTACATAGACTACCGGGGGCTCAGCCAGATTACGGTTAAAAACTGATACCCTCTCCCCCTTATGCCCGAGCTTCTAGGGAAGCTCCAGGGGGCAACCATTTTTACCAAGTTAGACCTGAGGGGTGCATATAATCTGGTATGGATCAAAGAGGGGGATGAATGGAAGACAGCTTTTTGCACAAGGTTTGGGCATTTTGAATATTATGTAATGCCCTACGGACTGGCAAACGCTCCCCCCACCTTCCAACATTTTATTAATGATATCCTGGAGGACGTATTGGACCTTTATGTGGTAGTCTATCTTGATGATATTCTTATATTCTCTGTCTCCCCTGAGGAACATGTACAACAGGTGCAAACAGTTCTTGAACGCCTGTTACAACACAAATTGTATTGGAAATTGGAAAAATGTGTCTTCCATGCTTCCTCCGTCCCCTTTTTAGGATTTGTTATTTCTTCTAAGGGGATCTACATGGACCCCAGTAAAGTCAATGCCATTGATCGCTGGCCGGCCCCGACTTCGGTCAATGCATTACAAAGGTTTCTGGGAAGCGTCAACTACTATAAACAGTATATTCCTCACTATGCTGACCTAACTAAACCCCTTACGACTCTCCTTAAGAAGGGCATACGGTTCAAATGGGGCGAGCCTCAAGAAGATGCCTTCAATCACTTGAAGTGCGCATTTATGTCCGCCCTCCTTTTGCAAAACCCCAATGTCGCCCAACCCTTCATAGTAGAAGCGGATGCCTCGGACATTGCTATAGGGGCTTTATTAACCCAGGCTCTTGAACCCTCAGGACCTCGCTCTCCCTGTGCATTTTATTTACGTCAATTGACTTCCGCGGAGAGAAATTACCCGATCTTGGACAAGGAGCTGCTGGCCATCAAAGCAGTCTTTGAAGCCTGGTGACACTTTCTAGAAGGGGGCCCTCACCCAGTCCTCGTATACACAGACCACAAGAACTTGGCGTGCCTACAATCCACATGCATCAATAATGCGTGACATGCGAGGTGGGCCTTATTCTTTTCACACTTTCATTTTTCAATACCGTATCACCCTGGATCCCAAAACACGATGGCGGATGCCTTATCCCAATACCACATCCTGTCTGATAAAGAAGGCGATCGCCAAGGGACTATCCTTCAACCTCAGACGTTTGCGGCAACAATTCTCTCTCTCCAGGTTGTAAGTCAGAAGGAAAGACCACGCCCTGACTATCAGCGAAGGTATGGGTTATTTTATCATAAGGGGAAGGTGGTTATTCCACCCAAATTTAGGCCCCAGGCGATATGGGTCCACCACAACTCCCCCATTGTGGGGCACCCAGGATACCAACATACTCTCTTGTTGATTCAAAGGGCCTTCTGGTGGCCCACCCTTCATAAGGATGTTGAACATTACGTACAGGGGTGCCCAACATGTGCACTAACTAAGGTCCCCTGAAGCTTACCCGTGGGCTTGCTGCAGCTAACCAATAGGGCCAAGGGCCCTTGGCAAAAGATTGCTATGGATTTTATAGTAGGTCTCCCGAAGTCAGCCGAGCATGACTCTATCCTAGTGGTTATTGACTATTTTACAAAGATGGGGCATTTCATCCCCTGCACAGGGGTACCCTCCGCCAAGACCACAGCACGTCTTCTCCTCCAGGAAGTTGTACGTCTTCATGACTTACCGCAGGAAATAATATCCGATAGAGGTCCCCAGTTTGTTTCCCGCTTTTGGAGGGCGTTCTTCACCCTCCTAAGAGACAAGCTTAGACCCACCATGGCGTACCATCCCCAAGCAAACGGACAAGTGGAACATGTGAATCAACATATAGAACAATACCTATGATGTTTTTGCACATATCCCCAAGATGACTGGGTAGAACTACCACCACTTGCAGAATTCACATATAAGAATGAACCTAATGCTTCCTTGGGGAACTCCCCCTTTTATGTGTCTTATGGTTTTCATCCCCCCCTTTGTCTTCCATAGGTGCCCCTCACATCTGTGCCAGCAGCCGGAGCAATGGTGGGGATCATCAGAAAGGCCCAACAAGCCACCCAGTGTTGCCTACAGAAAGCCTGCTGCTGCTATAAGACTGCAGCAGATAAACAGCGGCCCTCCTGTACAGGTAGGTGACCTGGTGGGGGTATGGCGATGAAACTATTCATCCCTGAGGCCTTCAGCCAAGCCAGATGATGCCTACATGGGCCCCTTTCCTATCACCCGTAAACTAAATGAGGTTACTTTTACTGTAGGCTTGCCCGCACACTTTCGCATCCACCCCTCCGTCCATATCTCCCTTTTTAAAAAGGCCCGTACTCTGGTCCATGCCCTACAGCAGTCTGCCCTGACCTCCCCGTTCTTCTTCCTGACGGGCCTGAGTACAAAATACGGACTATCTTGGATTCCCGCATTTCAGGCTCTTGGTTCTATTATCTTATCGATTGGAAGCACTATGGACCGGCTGAGCGCTCCTGGGAACCAGCCATGGTCCATGCCACCTGCCTCCTCTGGGCCTTCCATTTTTGCCATCCCTTGAAGCCTGGTCTTTGGACCCTGGTCCAGGGGGGGCCTTGGATGGGGGGGTACTGTCAGACCGTGCACCACGCGGACCTTGCACAACGGCATGCCCCGCGTTACCCGGCAACCAGCAGGTGGGTGCGGGAGTGCAGAGGGCCGGGATGGCTGCAAAAAGGGGGCAGGGCCATCTCGAGCCCGCTCGATGTATGGAACCCCACCCAGACGCAGTGCGCGCCTGGTGGAGCATCAGGCTCAGCGGCTGGCTGGGGCCCCACCCTGAGCGCGCTTGAGGAATGGAAAGGGCTATAAAATGTACCGATGGGGCCTGGAGCCGCTGCTGGTAATCATTTATGAGAGGCTGGCCCCCTTTGAGCGTGTGATCTTGATCCTGTCCTGGTTTACTTGAACGTGTGTGTTGTGCCTGCTTCTCGTGTTCCCCCCACTTCCCCGGAGTGAGTCAGTGGTAAATATGTGAACTATAGTCTTCCCTTGTTCTCTCCCCCCAGTGTGCATTTATAGTGATAGCGTGATTTTGTGCTTGGATCCTTTCCTCCGCCTCACTTCTAGCCGTTCCCCTTTTTCCTTCCCCCTGCATACCCTCCACTTCGTAGAGTGAATGTCCTCTCCCCACATTCCCTCCTCCCTGCAAGGCCTTCCCCTCCGCTTCCCCCATCCTCATGCAGGGTCCCTTTCCCTCCTCCCCCTTCAACCCCATCGCTTCCTACAGTGCCCTGGGCCCAGTGATCCCTGTGGTGCATCTGAGGTTATGTGACGTTTTTTCTTCCCCTCCTCGGGATAATTGGTTCCTCTCAATTCCTCTGTGATGAGTCGGGTTGCCCTCCAGATAGGGGGGAAAGTCCAAATACGACCCTGAGGAATCTCCTTTATCTCGATAGACACTCCAAACTGAGAGAGAGAGAACTGCCCCTGCTTCCCCCCTTTTGGGTCTTTGCTTCTCCCCTCTTCTCCTCTACCCTCCGTGACAGGGTCGGACATTAATGATATTCTAAAGAGGCATGGTCACATCAGAAAGGGGCAGGGCACAGATGGTCCCAACCCTTTGACAAGATAGCACCTATTTTGGGGGATCATATCATTCAGTTTCAGTTTAATTTATTTGTTGTGACCAATCTTGGTCTTTGACATCCACACAATAATACAAAAATACAGCATATACAACATACATATTATTTATTATTAATTATTATTATTATTATTATTATTATTTGTATAGTGCCAGCTGTGTTCCTGGTGCTTTACAGAACAATGAGATAGACATTGTCCCTGACTACAGCTTACAATCTAATAGACATGGAGGGGGAAGACAGGAATAGGGAACATAGGGAGAGACAAGGGATAAGAGTCGTCAGGACACTCATGGCATCTCGCAATGCCTCTACCAACAGGGTCTATGCGGCCACATGGAAACGTTTTTTCAACTGGAGACAGACCAGAGGTGGAAACAACCGGGCGCCCTCCACACCAGAAGTGCTAGAGTTCTTACAGGATGGCTTAGAGCAGGGGCTTCAGCCCGCCACTCTAGCGAGGCAGGTGTTGGCTCTCAGACCAATCTTGGGGGTGGGGTCCAAGGCCCGCTTTGCCAGGAGCAGGCAGGCAGGTGAATAGTATGTACCTATCGATAAAATAAAAACACACACACATGTCCCCCTCCCCCCTCAAGCTACTGTTAACCGCATCGCCCATAATTTTTTTGCTCTATATGCAAAGATAGCAACGGACTTAGTGACCTCTGGGTTCACATCCCTCAAGAGGAAGATTAAGCTTTGTAAAGATGATCTTCCTTGCATAATCCCCACTGAGGCCCATCATTTTTCTTTCACCGCATGGTATATCAAACAGTCCAATACATAATGCGGTAAATCCTCCACAGCTCCTATTCCACAAATGCATATCTGCTCTACATAGTTACAGCCTTCCAATCTTCCCCACAATACGTCTGTCTCCATCATTTGACATCTTAGGGCTGTAAATGCAGTGCACAATTTTGTCACCTGTAAATTACCCAAATAAGCTGGTCTCTCTAAACCAGCTGCCCACTATTTGTAGCATGGCGCTGCCTTTCCTTCCATTATTATTATTATTATTGCCTTCATTCTCTGTTGTTGTAGGGTTATGTCCCTAAGCCTGTCTCGCAAAAGTTTTACCCTTGTTTGAAAGGAGCCCCAGAGAAGAAAGGCAATGAAAGCCCTAGGTTATTGATCTTTTTTTCCACATTAATCCACCAGGGATTACTTATGTCATAACATTCTTGTAGACATAATCTCACGAGGGAGTCAGGATGTGAAAAGTGGGTTTTTAGCCAAAAAGAAAGAATTAACTTGTCACATTTAGCTTCCACTGGGTGTATCCCTGCTTCCAGGTTAACCATAGCTGAGGAGGTAGAAGCCATTACCCCCAGGATCTTTTTGACAAATCTATTTTGTACTGATGCTAAATGCTTGGGGTATGAACTAACTACCCCCCAAATAGGTACTCCATATATCAGTTTGTTAATAATCTTTCCTTCAAAAGCCTTTATAGCAGGGGCCAGCTGCTGACCACCCAAGGTATAAAAAAATCTAATAATCATTGAGACCAGGGGAGCAATGGCCTTCTTAATCGCATTAAAATGAGTAGCCCACAAGCCATTGTAGTAATATATTAACCCAAGGTATTTGAAATTTTTACCAGCTGGAGAGCTTTCCCACCCATAAACCTTAAATGTTGGTGCAAAGACCATAACCTTAGATTTACCATAATTAATGTACACGTTGTCTGTAGAACTAAACAAGTTAAAGTCATCCAGTAACCTCTTGAGCCCTAGCCTTGAAGTGGACAGTAAGACCGCATCATCCGCATAAAATAGCGTTGAAATCCTCCTTTCCCCCACTTTTGGTGCCCTATAGCTACCCACATCTCTGAGCTCAAGAATAAGGCTATTCACGTATAGATTAAATTAAAAACGGGGCTAGGACGCAGCCTTGTCTGACTCCCCTCTCAACTCTAATGACATCAGAGAAAGTTTTACCCTTGTTTGAATGACACCTATCATTCAGAAAGGGACAGGGTCAGATGGGAATCTGGAGGGTGTTGCAACTGAACCCTTTTGTACACCTCTCCTAGTGTCCATAGGCACAGGCAAGGCTTAGGCCACTTTTAGACGAGTGGGTCACCATCATGCAACATGCTCATGCGACGTTTCAAAATTCCTCAATGCGGGATTACACGTGACAGCAGTCGAGGATCATCCGCATGGGAGGCGGTAGCACATGATTTACCGACCGTGAATTAAATACCCCAATTGCGAGGTATTTAATTTGCGGTTGGCAAATCATGTGCTACTGCCTCCCATGCTCATGATCCCCAACCGCTGTCACGTGTAATCCCACGTCGCGGGATTTTGAAACATCGCGCGAGCGGGTCGCGCAATGGCGACCCACTCATCTAAAAGCGGTCTTGGGGAACAACTGCAATAACTATTGTGGTAGCATACATGGGGATGCTATACAGCTAAGCCACCCCACTGCACCGGGCCAAACTCTGGTCCTGGTCTTCCAACAGGGGAGAGACTGACAACACCCAAAAACCTGGGTATTGTTGCCACCACCCAGACTCCAATTACTGTGAGGGTCCGAGCAATCCAGGATACACAAGTCCTGTGAAGTTATAGACTTACAAGCCTCTAAAGGGCACGTCTTTCCCCGGTTCCCCTTACCTGGCACTCTCCCCTTATGTGGGGCAGAGACTCTTGGAGTAACTCAGGGGTGCTTAACTTGGCTAGAAGACACTCTGGCTAGAAGAGTCAGTGGGGAATTCCCTTCCTTGGGTGAATCTCCTCTCCTTTCTGGTAGCCAGGTCTAGCAAGGCTGAACGAGACATATTTTGGGAATAAGCACACACACATGCACACATGCAAATACACACAGTGGGGTAAAAAGAAGAAAACAATTAAGCATAGAGGTTTTTACTAGTCAGGGTCAAAAAGGGTACAGACAGGTATCAAGGTAGGAAAGGGTAGAACAAGCTCTTTTTGAGCAATTTGCAGAGTCAGGATTTTGGGCTCACTGGCCCGTTTGGGTTTGCAGCTATCTAAATGGTCCCCAGTTCAATGTTAGGCAGGCATATAGTTCTTTACTCACAGGTTCATTCTCCACATGGTGACCTTAGTTATGTGGGGCACTGTCCTTGGTTCCAGAGCTATGTCCTGGCCGCAGTCCAGAAGAGGAGAGAGAACCATGTGCTTTGGGCCAGGTTTTTGTTACCTTGCAAGCTCTGTGGGGATTGGCTCATTGTCAGGGGGTTTGACCAATCCAGATGTCGTATCTGGAACATCTGAGCCAATGACTCATCAGCTAGGAATGTGAGCTGTAGAATTCCTTCTGAAGGCCTGAGTCATCCACATGTGCTCACCTATGTGTTTACCAGATCCTAGCCACAGGACAAGGTATGGAAGGGCCCAGAACCAAAGTAGGAATGTGCGGCTTTTGCCACACTATTCTATTCCTTTTGTTCACTTTATCTCTCTTAATAAATGTTGGGAGACAGCTGGAAATTATGAACATAGGTCTTGAAGCTGTGATGATTAACTTGCAGATGAACTTGTCTGGACAAATTTATTTATTTTGATTTTTAGCCCACTCTATCCCAACAGCTCAGGGCAGAATTTCACAGTCACTCTCAAGTTCAGTCTCACAACAACCGTGTGAGATGGGTCATTATGATTTGATTTCACGGATGGGGAACTAAGGCTGAGAGATAGTGCACATTTTTAATATGCACCGTAGGTTTCCTGGACTTCAAAGTCCAGGTTTGGCGAACTCGCACACGGGGAGTTTAGATGCACTCCTTTCCCTCTCCTGGAAGTTGGCTGGGCGCCATTGTAAACAGCGGTGCCCGGTGACATCCTCATGTTTCGTGACCTGGATTTGTAAGTCCCCAGTAGCAGAGGACTTACAGGTCCAGGGCACAAAACATGAGGAAGTTTCTGGGTGCTACTGCCTACATTGGCACCCAGCTGACTTCTGGGATGGGAGGGGGAGTATCTAAACTCCCTGCATGCAAGTTCTCAAACCCGGACTTCGAAGTCCAGAAGAATTAAGGTGCATATAAAAACGTCCAGTGACTTTCCCCAGATCACCCAGTGAATTCATGCATAAAGTGGGATTGGAACACTCGTCTCTCAAGTCCAAGTCCAACTCCTTGGCCATTAGACTTTGTCGGTTTTTGTGGAGATTCCCTTAAATTTAGGGTGAGCCTCAACGCCAATATTCCTGGTTAACAACCTCTTATCTCCTGCTTTTGTGAATGTTCCTTTAGGTCACATTTGTACATCCTTGAAAATTGGCATGGATTTCCTTGCCTGGCATCCCTCTGTGTACACACCATCCCCATCCTCCAAGAGAAGCTACCATGGGTACAAATCTTTACAACAGTAGCAAAGCCCCCGGGTGTTACAGGGTTGCCCTGTGTTGCTCAATTAGCATAACTCTTTAAGCAGGTAATGGAACAACTTGACATTCAGAGTGTTGCACGAAATCCTTACCACTTCCTGAACTCCTTGATAATCTCTTATTCTCTGCCATCTGTTACAAAGGGTTTGACTATCAGTAGCTAGGATGATGTGCGCTTGCCGCTTATGTTAATCTGGAGCATGCTTCTGTGGGAGGCTGGCCTTTTAAGACTAGTTTATCTTTAGAACAGTCTGACTCAGGCCTTGTGCTCTTAGAAAGAACAACAGATTTAGGTTGTAAATAAACCAGTTGTGTTTCAGAAGCTCGCGTGTTATCTCTCTCTCTCTCACACACACACACACACACACTGAATATTACAGCTTCAAGACCTATGTTCATAATTTCCTGTTTGTCTCTTTCTACCCCTGAGTGACCATAGAGTTGTGACCATAGAATCCTAAATCAATGGCTTCCTCCTCAACTTCATGCTATTTTCAGAATAATGCATGCAGGACATTCCTTTCTTAATGTCCTTTGCATTGTGCTATATACAGGGGAATAGGCTAGGGAAACCAACAATTGTACAAATGCATTGTTACTGGACAAGACAAACGCAGATGAAGGGACAAGTGGTGAATTTTGGAAGGGTGTTGTGTGAATGAATGAGAGGGGTCTTGCACACCACTACTCAGCGGGTTGTACAATGTCACTATGCCAAGCTAAATTAAAGACAAAGCAGGTATTACATTTGATCTGAATTGATCTAGTGTTCACAGTGCATGCAAGCCCCAAATCATTGAAAGTCACCCAACCAAGAGGCCCTCCTCCTGTGCTGGCCTTTAACTCAAAGTTTGGGAATTGAAGAAAAACTTGAATGAGATCTACTTTTGGACAGCATGACTAAGCAGTTTGGTATGTGTGTGTGTGTGTCCATTCTCATCTAAAAAGGACTTAGAGGGCTTATCAGGTATCCCACACTCAGACACACGATAACTGTAGTTCAGCAAACTCTGAAAAACCCTCCATGGGGGGTCAACCAAAGGACAAAGGTAATTCAATAGCATAAAAGGTGTGAAGTTACTAGCTTACAATGTACGGTGAAGTTTTTAAGAATCTTCCTTGGTTAGAAAATTTTCAATACATTTAGGTTTCCAATCACTTCTCCTAGTTCAGTGACTTTCAAGGGTGGTAGTAGTGGTTGTGGGCCGATGTAGACATTTATCTGAAAGTTGAGGCGGGGTCACATGCACAGCTACCAAATCCCAAGATCTGCTCTGGCTGAGCTATGGGAAATACCTAAAAGGACATTGATCAGTTCTGTAAAATGACCTCTGATTGGTACAGAGACCACCAATCAAAATGCATGTGCCGGGGGTGCTAGTGCGCATGTCACAGGAGTAGAAGGGATCTGACTGAGCTCCTCCCCAGTCTGGATTGAAAACAGCTCCAAAGGTGTTTTTAAAAAATATTTTTTGTATAAAGCAGCCAGGAAAAGGTGTGGGAAAGAGTTGAGAAGATTTTGAGACCAAAATGAGCAAGCAGGGTAAGAAAACGGACAAGCAGTCTATTAAAAGATTATGGGAGGTGCAAGCACTTGAGAGGGAAGCGCAGGTTGAAGCCAGCCCCAGTAAGACTCCTGGGTGTGGGGAGGAATCAGAAGGTGAGGCAGATCAAATGACTATGGTGTTGGGGATTCTAAAAAAAATACAGAAAGATATGGGTGAAGCCAGAAAAGAGCTGGGTGGTCTCAAGGAGGACACGGGCTTCCTAAAAAAGGCTTTTGAGGGGCTCTGTCACCCCCCCCAAGTATGTCCCCCGCCAGTTCCCGTGAACGGGCCGGCGGGGAGGGGCGACCCCCTTGTTCTCCGGGAATAGCCCTGGGGCCAGAGGGTAGAAGCCCTCAGGCTCCGGGATGGGCTCCCCCCGCAGGCTCACAGCCTGAAGCCTACCCACCCCTAAGTCACAGTGATAGCCCCCAAGTCCCCGTGATTCCCCCACGTGCCGGTGATTCCCCCAAGTCCCGGTGCTTCCCCCAAGTCCTGTAGAGCCACGGCCCCTCACAGGCCCTCGCCCCAATCGGGTGTCCCCGAGTACCCCCAGGGGTCCAGCGCCGCGCTCTCTGCTCCCTTCCCCCAAGTCTCGATGGCTGCGGTCCCTCCCAGGCCCTCTCCCCAGTCTGGGGTCCCTGGGTACCTCCAGGGGTCCTGAGCCTCTCTCTCCGCTGCCGCCGACACCTGCTTCCCCCCTGTCGGGCTGGTCGCCGCCCTCTTGTAGCCGGCTTCCCCCCGGCTCCTCGGCCGCGCCCTCCCCTCTCGGAGCTTGGCTCCGCCCCCCTGCGTTGGGTTGGCCCCGCCTCCCCGGCGTCTTGCCGTCAGCGTCACGGCCGCCCGCTCGTCTTCCGGGTCCGGATCTTCTTCCCCGCCTCGCTGCCCCAGGTTGGTCTCTCCTGCTCCCGCCGGCCGGTCACA
>QEPC01001501.1:1131082-1154803 GCA_003113815.1 Sphenodon punctatus
CGGGAGGTGTGTGTGGGGGGGGGGGAGAATCACTTTTACGAAAAAGGTATAAATCTTGACCATTAATATTGTCCCTTGACTTTGCCATGTCATTCTGCCTCTAGAACTCAGCCCGCTGCTTTCCGACAAGACAAAATGCTCAGCCTTAGGATTCTATGAGAATCAAATCGGGAAGGCGGAAGTACGGGTCTTTCCCAGAAAATGCCTGTCCGGGAGAGTAGGATTTCAGTACTCTGCCGATCATGCATGTTTGCTGACAAAGACCAACACTTCCACCTTTCCGGCGAGACAAGAGACGTGAGTCATTTGACTCTCGCAGAATCCTGTGGCACCAAAGGTTGCGCATTCAGTCTCATCAGAAAGCAGTCACCAGCAATAACCTGATCAAAGTAGCCCTGAACCCAGGAGACTTTGAATCCCAAGTTTATAATTCTAACTCCTTTGCTACTGAGAGCCCTGTAGCTTGTGGGACGCAAAAAGACACACACACACCCAAAATCCCAGTCAAAGCAAGGCCTGTATTAGATCAACTTGAAACTTCATTATTTAGGCTCAATGTGGGAACCAGGTCAGCTTGGTGTTCCTGTTCCTCATGCAAAGTATGTAAAAGCCCCTACTTTGGTTCAGAAATTAAAGTGACGCTGTTTCCAGAGGGAGATTTATTTTCTTCTGAACTTTACCTTTTCCAGTGAAATCCAATCTCCATTTCCTCCTAAGCCGTGACAAAAAGTTATAAAAGTGGATGCAGCAACTGCTTTATCAGAGGGTTGGGGTTTATCAGAGGGTTGGGGTTTTTTGGTTTGTTTTTTTAAATGTTCTTTAAACAACCCACAGTTGAAGAAAGGGGAGGGAAAGCTTCAGAAAATCACTTCTTGGGACACTTAATTGATACAAAACTATTTGACTTAAAACTGACCGATAAATTATTCTGCCCACCTGTCACGGCAAGTGTTTGCCAGAGCAGTGGAAATTCTCATAGAGGAGAGGGGTATTTCTAGAATGCCTTGCCTGCCAATGAGAAGATTCACTGTTCCCTTCTGTGTTCCTGCATCTTGCTCTGTACTGCACTCTTATCAGTCACAGCCTCTGATAAACAGGACCTTTGCCACAATTTGTATAATCATGGTAATTGCATACTTAAAGTGCACAAATTAGTGCACTTAAGATATTTGCATGAAATCTCAGAACCTTCTTCCTTGTCACCTTTGCTCACATTTCCCAGTGATAAAACCAAAGTCTGCACAATTCCAGCCCAGTGATGGGATGAGAAGATTGTTTTACACAGTGCATAACAAACCAATGGGATTGCCACCTCCCTCTGGAAGAAAACCTAGAGGGGGTAGGACCATGTTGGAGAGGGTGGGGCAAAGGGGCTGCCATGCCCCTTTTTGAACACAACTCCACCCCTTCCAGAGTGCTGTGACATCACAATAGCTCACAGGGGGGAGGGTCGTGTTGGAATCTGATGTAACCCCCACTCCACCCCCGCCTTGCAGCACATCATGACATCACCGTGCTCCATTGGAACACAGCCACAGCAGAAAGGGGTCAAAGTCCCTCTGGCCCATCTCCTTTCTGATGTGGTGACCTCTAGAACCCACAATTGTCTAGGTTAGTCGTGGACTGACCTGGAGAAATCAAGGCTTCCTCCAGAGCCTGGATGGTTGACAACCCTAGCCACAGGTATCATTGAAGAACACAGCAGAATTTACAAAGGGCTACTCATTTCTCAGAGCAACAAGAAGAGTTCCAGTTGCATTCAATTAAATGTTATTTATTCATTACGAAGGGACATGCCTCCACATTCAGGCTACTAGGAGATGAGGGCTAGGGAACCCCTTCCCCTATTGGTAGACAGGAGGTTCTGAACTGTCCAATTGGTACTATTCTTGTAAGCAGCTAAGTTAGGCTTGGTGCCTTTGCTAGTACCAAAGCTAAAGAAACGTACCCTACATGGATGGAGCTTGGTGCAGCCCAGACTGCAGGGGAATAAGGCTACAGAGCTACCTGAACCTTGCTTGGTTGGTTGGTTTGGTTATTGACCTAGCACTTCTCTTTCTGGACAAGTGGAGAGAGCTCTAACTAGCCCTTAGCACTTGGGAGAAGAGAGGCTTTAAAGCCAATGTAATCAGCTCTTCCTGTCCTTCAGTGACTCCATTTAAGAATCTTCCCTACCCAACAGGTGCTTGGGTACCACAGAGAACTTATCCCACTCTATCTGCAGTATCCAGTAGTGGCTGCGCTCAAGGATACTGGACTAACCGGACAATGGTTTGTGGCATATGTAAAAGATCCACTCTACAATCCAAGCCACTGTGTAAGAATATCCTTTGTTGGGGACAGATACATATAAAGTCCATCCCAGGTTTTGAGTTGGATTGAGAGGTAAGGGACAGTCTGGAGACAGCCAAGAGCGGGCCAAGCTATGTGCAGTTGGGTGGCAGAATAAAGTTGTCTGTCTGTTTTGATTTAAGATGACTTGTCATTCATCTTTAATGTACCCATTACACTGGGACACAGCACTGCCCCTCTATAATACTGGACTCTTTATGGTTCTAGGTCATCCAAACACAAACAGTGCTATTCTCAAGCCGTTTATTATTTATTATTATTATTATTATTATTATTATTATTAAAAAATTCTTAGACCGCCCCTCCTGCCAAAGGCAGCTCAGGGCGGCGTACAATATAAAAGCATAAAATATACATATAACCCAAAACAAACAATAAAACCATCAATTCCCCTCCCCCACATCCCATCCCTACCCGTCTCTTTCACCAAATGCCTGGCGGAACAGCCAAGTCTTACACTGTCTGACGCCCAAAGGAGGGAAGACCCCAGAACAAACGAACCTCTGCCGGGAGGGAGTTCCACAACCGAGGTGTGGCAACTGAAAACACCCTCTCCAGTGTGGTCCCCCGCCAAACACTGGGGACCTCCAAAAGGGCACCCCCAGCTGACTGCAATGGTCGTTCCAGAACCTGGGGAGTGAGGCAGTCCTTCAGGTAGGTGGGACCCAGACTGTGTAGGGCTTTAAAGGTCAAAACCAACACCTTGAATCGGGCCCGGTAAGCAACCACCAACCAGTGCAAAGAATGGAGCACCAGTGTTATGTGCTCTCGGAGGCCCATACCCGTCAGGAGACGGGCCGTTGCATTCTGCACCAGTTGCAGTCTCCAAACCATCACCTTGGTTAACCCCCCATAGAGTGCATTACAGTACTCAAGTCTCGAGGTGAGGAGCAAGCATCAACTCCTGCTACATCATCGTTTCCCGTTTTTCACTTCATGCGTCTGAATGAGCATAGAGGTATGGAGAACTGCAACTTAGTCATCTCCTCCAATGCTCCTTGGGGAGCACTGCATACACACATACAGAAAGAGAATGTGGTCTGAATACAGGGCTACAGGACAAGCAAAACACAGATTAAGAAACTTGTGGGGATTAGGGATGTGCGAACGCGGTTCGGAAGTTTGGAGTTTGGACCAAACTCTGTCCATTCGGATGACCGAACTGAACGTCTGAACTGAACCCGAACTTGATCCAAACTCAGAAATGACCGAACAGCTCGGCCGCATTCAGATTGAGTTCAGATGAGTTCGGTCATGAAAAACGTGAGTGCCAGGCACAGGCAGGCACAGGGAGGGGAGGGAGGCAGCTGAGGAGCAGACTTCCAGGCACCAGAGATGGAGAAGCTTGGAGTAGCAGCCAGCCTGCCCAATCACCATCCCTTTTCTCATCAGATCACTGGCTTTGCAGTCTGCGATTGGACATGGGGGACATGGGGCTAGGCTGCACAGAGCCAGTGGGGCTTGTGGTAAGGCGGGCACAGCAAGTAACAAAAGTCATTGCCCTCCCCTCTTCCAACACCTTCTGAGCTAGCCACTGATCCTGTCAGCAGGCATTTTCAGAAGTCTCCCTCTCCTAGCAGTTTGTGTTCCTCCCAATCCATTGCCATCCTCCTCCTATTTCACCCATCCCACACATTTACCTCCCTAGTATCATTTATTTAGATTAAATTTGATAGATTTAGGTGTTATTTTTATTTTTTACCCATCCCTGTGTTCTTTCTCCCTACCCTCCATTGAAGCCTCCCCTCATCCCTTTATATATTCCTGTTAGAGCCCAGGGAGGTAGAGGGGGCTGGGTGCGCCGGCACGGCCGCATCAGATCTTGCCGGCTGCGGAGGAAACAGAGGCGGCATCAAAGCCCGCCCCTTCGCCAGCGTCAGCAACAGGAGGGCGGAGGCAGAGCAGCGTAGCGTCCCTGGACATCTCGGGGGGCTCCGATGTCGGGCGCATGCGCACCGCCAACCCGGAAGTGCACCCTCGCCGCTCGGCGCGCCTGCAAGCTCTGTCTAATCAAGACCCCATATAAACCGGGACAGTGCTGGTGATCGGACTTGTGCCGTGAGACTGGCCCCAAGCATGGTGTGAAGTTGTGAGCAATTAATCATTCGGAGTGACGTGAGTGAGAGAGTGAGAGCGAGGAGTGTGAAAGGTGAGTGCCTGGGTGAGTGCTGATATTAGGAGAGTGGGTGTGCAGAGAGTGTTTGAACCTTCCCTTCCCTTAGACCTGCAATTCCCTGGTGAGCCCTGTGTGCGAGTCCTGTCCCCATCTGGGTTGTTCCCCCCTCCGGGCCCCGTGGGCCCCGTTCCTGCTGAACCACCACTGATTCCTCACTTCCCCTCCGTAGTCCTGTGCACGTGGGTGTGTGAGCTTCATAGAGTGGGCATTGTTCGGTGCGCCAGTCCCTGTGATGAGCTTTGGCAAGGGCTATCTCTCGCAGCTTATACCCAGCGCCTATATAAGACCCTGAGGGACCTTTTTCCTACACCATATTGCCCTAGCGTCTGGAGTGTGCCTGCTTGTTCCCCTTCCCTTAATCCTAATCATAACAGTATCACCAGCACCCTCATTTCCCAGCGGTATGGAGACGGGGGCTGTGGGTGGGGCAAGGAGAAAGGAAACTTCTGACACCTCCCCTGTGGGAGACCCGGGTGTAAGAACCTCGCCCGGGATTGCAGCCCCTGAGAATGTTGGTCCCGTAGGAGCGGGAAATGTGGAATTGACCCATGCCATACAATCACTAGCAATGGATGTCCGGGAGTTACAAAAGCGCCCCCCAGGCCTTACGCCTCGAGAACCCAAGGGGCCTAAAATTAAAAAGTTTAATGGGGACCATAAGCTGTTTCGGAGTTTTCTGGCCCTATGCGAATTGGCATTTTCGGTACAGCCCCAGACCTACCTGTCCGATCGAGCCAAGGTCTCCTTTGTGATTGGGCATTTGGAGGGATTAGCCTTATCATGGGCTACTCCCTTGTTAATAAGTCAAGACCCATTGATCCAGGATTATGCTGCCTTCAAAAGGGAATTTACCTTTTTGTTTGATTATCCCCACCGAGTCAGGGATGCGGAAACCACAATTCTAGAGTTAAAACAGGAGCGAGGTTCATTGCTGGAATATGTGACGCATTTTCAGCAATTAGCTGTAGAACTAGCCTGGCCGGACAACGTACTCAAGGTCATGTTCAGAAAGGGGCTAAGCGATGAAATAAAGGACCAGCTAGCATATGTACCCCTTCCTGCGAAATGGGCCGAATTGGTGACCCTTGCTATACAGATAGATGAGAGACTGGCCGAACGTCGACGGGAACGGCAAGGAACTCGAGGGATTCCCCGCGATGCTATGTACCTCCCCCAGCGTGCCCTGAAGCCCCCAGAACCGAAGAGGGAGAACCGATGCAACTTGGGGCATCACGTGGGCCCCTTCGCCCGGAAGAGAAGGAGCGGCGCCAGCAAGGGCGTTTGTGTTTCTACTGTGGAGGGGCTTCCCATTTTGCCCGGAATTGCCCTCAGTTACCTCTCTCACGTCGAGAGCCAGGAAACTTCCGGGGCCGAGATGACCAGGGGGAACCTCGGTAAACGCTGCTTCTTCTCCCCTGAGTTCGGCGACCTTGACACCGCAACCTGCCCATCTCCAGGTAATCGTAACCCTAAGCTGGCGGCTGATGCACTCATTCATCAGGTATGCCTTGATTGATTCTGGGGCCTCTAGTAACTTTATTGAACGTGACTTGGTAGGGCAATGGGGCGTACCGACTCGGCTCCGGGCCCACGCCGAGGTGGTATACTCTATTGATGGGTCCCCTCTGGCGTCGGGTCCCGTTGAGTATTGCACCTCACCCTTGCGATGCCAGATTGGGGATCATCGGGAGGAACTCCAATTCGACGTGGTGCAGACACCCATGTTCCCCCTTGTATTAGGATTACCCTGGCTTCAACGGCATAACCCCCAGATAAATTGGGGCCCAGGCGCCGTGGACTTTCACTCCCCTTATTGCAAGTTGCATTGTCTCCAGGCACCTGCAGGTGCTGAACCTAAGCAAGAAAGGGCTCTGGCCACCATTAATCTCGGAGCAACTTCCTGCATATTATACCAATTTTATTGATGTTTTTTGTGAGCAGGAAGCTGCCGCCCTTCCGCCACACCGCCCAATGACTGCCCAATAGATCTTCTTCCCGGCACCGAACCCCCGTATGGGCGGATTTACGCACACACTGAACCAGAACTTAAGGTCCTAAAGACCTATATATTGAGGAACAACTGCAACGGGGATTTATCCGACACTCCGTTTCCCCTGCGGGGGCTCCCATCTTCTTTGTACCCAAGAAGGATGGGGGCCTCCGACCATGTGTGGATTATCGGGGACTCAATCTCATCACTATCAAAAATCGGTACCCCCTGCCCCTTATTCCTGAATTACTCAATAGGTTACAGGGGGCTCAGATCTATACTAAATTGGACTTGCAAGGGGCATATAACTTGGTGCAAATTCGGACTGGGGACGAATGGAAAACAGCCTTTTGTACCCGGTACGGGCATTTCGAATATTTGGTGATGCCGTTCAGCTTGGCCAATGCTCCGGCCACCTTTCAACATCTAATGAATGATTTGTTCCGGGATATTCTTGATGTTTTTGTAATCATTTATTTAGATGATATTTTGATCTTCTCTGCCAACCTCCAAGAACATGTGCAACATGTACGCATCGTACTTCAACGGCTTCGACAGCATAGATTGTTCTGTAAACTCGACAAATGTACCTTCCATGTGTCTTCCATAGCCTTTTGGGGATTTGTGATTACCCCGCAAGGTATTGAGATGGAACAGAAAAAAGTTCAAGCAATTGAGGTACGGGGCCCCCCGGGGAATGTAAAGGCTCTCCAACGTTTTCTCGGGAGCACTAATTATTACCGCCAATACATCCCTGATTATGCCCGTTGGACCACCCCCCTTATGCGCCTGTTGAAAAAGGGAACCCCATTTAAATGGGGGATAGAACAACAGACCACCTTTGAAACTTTGAAGAAGGCTTTTACAAAGGCCCCCATCCTGCAGCATCCCGACGCGTCCCACCCGTATACTGTGGAAATGGATGTGTCCAGTACGGCTATTGGAGCCGTCCTTCTACAGGCCGGACCTACCGGGAGTCCCCTCCTGCCTTGCGCGTTTTACTCCCGCCAACTTACTAGTGCAGAACAAAATTACACCATCTTAGATAGGGAGTTATTAGTGATAAAGGCAGCATTTGAGGCATGGCGGCATCACTTGGAGGGGGCCCAATACCCAGTTACTGTTATTATAGATCACAAAAACCTCACTTTCCTTCAAACAGCTTGAATTACTAATGCCCGGCATGCTCGCTGGGCCTTGTTTTTTGCCCGTTTTCACTTTAGCATCCAATACAGACCTGGCCACCAGAACGTGTTGGCAGACGCCCTATCCCGGTGCCATAATTTGGAGGAACAACCAGCCGATCAAGGGTGCTTACTGCTACCACCATGCGCCTTCGCAGGAACCTGGAAACCTTCATTAGAACGGCTGCGTATTCAATCCAACCGGGATCCCGAGATACAGAAGGATTCTCGCCTGCAAGTACACCATGGATTATTTCATTTTCAAGGCAAGATAGCAGTTCCCCAAAAGGGAACATCGAAGAATCCTCTGGACTCATCACAATTCTCCACTAGCCGGGCATCCAGGGCAGCGTAGTACCCTCCAGTTGATTCAAAGGCATTTCTGGTGGCCAACATTATGAACCGAAGTCATGAGGTACGTTCAAGGATACTCCGTGTGTGCTCGCACCAAGGTACCACGCCTGCGGCCCCAAGGTCTGTTGCAAGTAGTCGAAGCCCCTCAGGGGCTGTGGAAACAAATTGGAATGGATTTCATAGTTGACTTGCCCCCCTCTAACTCGTTTACCACCATTCTAGTCATTGTGGATCATTTTAGCAAATTAGGACATTTTATCCCTTGCCCGGGATTACCTACCGCCGCCCAAACCGCACAATTGGTGCTCCAAAATATTGTTAAACTGCATGGACTCCCAAGAGAGATAATAACAGACCGAGGAGTGCAGTTCATATCCCGCTTGTGGAGGAAACTGTTCTCCCTCCTACAAGTCCAATTGAGTCCCACCACTGCATATCACCCCCAGGGAAATGGCCAGGTCGAGCGCATCAACCAATCCTTAGAGCAGTACCTCCACTGTTATTGCGACTATTTATTTATTTATTTTATTTATTTTATAAATTTCTACCCTGCCCCTCCTGCAACGCAGCTCGGGGCGGCTTCCAACATTAAAATACTATAATAAAATACAATAAAATCAATTTAAAACAGTCATAGAATACTTTAAACATTAAACAGGGCTAGAAAATAACCAAAACCACAAAACAAATGGGTAGGGGACTAAAACCTCCCTAGCCACCCTCCCTCCCAAAGGCCTGGGCAAACAGCCAGGTCTTACAATTTCGCCAAAATGTTAAAAGGCTAGGGGCCAGGCGAGCTTCCTCCAGAAGGGAGTTCCACAGCCGCGGNTACCTTCATTGAGCTCTGGCGGTCCGGTGGCTTCAGCGCCGGCTGTGGCTGCCGGCTTCAGACGCTAGTAGGCCTTCCATGGAAACCCAGAAGTTCCCCTTCTCCATGGTCCAGGACATGGGCTTTAGGTGGCTGATTGGGTTCCTGGCCCCCCCAGTTTCAGCTGCCATCGCACACCACCCTGAGTCATCAGGTGGTGCCAGCCTTGTACAGGGCTTTGAAGGAACGGGTGAGGGAGCAGCTGGCAGGGGCTGGGGTTGCCACCATACACTTCACCACCGACCTGTGGTCAAGTAGAAATGCGCAGCATGCATACTTGGCAGTATCAGTGCTCTGGTGGCAGGACCCAGAGGCAGCATTTGCCAGTGGCAGGAGGAGTCCCGAAGAAGGGTATAGGTGGGCCCTGCTTCAGGCACAAGTAATAGATGGCCCCCACACTGCTAGGAACATTGAGGCAGCCCTTACCATCATGGTGAGGGAGCGGGCCACGCCAGGCATGCCCTTCACCAAGAGGTGTGTGGTGATGGACAATGAGGCCAATATACTGAAGGACGTCCATGAGGGGGGCTTCACGAGCATCCCTTGTGCTGCACACACCCTCTATCTTGTGGTCAGGGATGCTCTGGGATTGGGGGATAAGGGGATTGGGGAAGGCACCCTTAGCTCCCTGACTGAGCGGGGGAGGAAGCTGGATGGGTTCTCTAACCGGAGCATGAAGGGCAGCGACCTCCTCCGGGCAAAGTAGGCCGAGCAAGGCTCCCCAGTGCACCAGCTGGTCCAGAATGTGTACACCAGATGGAATTCTACCTTCCTGATGCTCGAGCAGCTTCTTGAGCAGAAAGCCACCTTGCATCAGGTGCAACTGGTGATGGACAGTGGGTCACCTCCAGGGTACGATGGGGGCAGAATGGGAGATACTGGCTCACATGGTCTTCATACTCAGACCATTCCTGGCCGTGACAGAGACCGTGAGCAGCTCCATGGCCACCCTCATCCAGGTGATCCTTCTGGTCCAGAGTCTCCTCAGGAGGCTGGAAGAGATTCTCCAGGGGTGGGATTGTGGTCCAGAGGGCAGGAAGCTGGCCAATGAGGCGGTTGACCTAGTGTGGCAGCTGAAGGCAGGGTTGAAGGCGTGGTTTGATGAGCTCCTGCGGCAGGCGGACTATGTCTTGGTAACAATGCTGGACCCCAGGGTCAAGGGCAGTGTGGCATGCCAGACACAGTTCTATGGATACTGGAAGGGTGAGCTGGTGGACAGGGTCTGGCAGGCAGAGCGGTCTATGCAGCAGGATGTCCCTGGGGATGGTGGGAGTGGGATCAGCCACCCCTTTCAGCCAGCAGGATCTATCCCTGCCCCCAGCCCTAGTGGTAGCAGCAGCAGAAGCACCCCTATTGGCAGCAGCAGCAGCAGCTTGGCCTATGTGCAGGCCACTCTGGGGAGCATGGGGCCATGCACAAAAGGGCAAGCAGTGTGGTTGAAGGCAGAGGTGGAGGTGGTGCACCCACGCAGAGCTACCAGAGGGAGTACGACAGTGCCTCAGCAGCAGTGGAGACCTACCTGGAGGAGGAGCCGTGCATTGAATCCAGCAGCATCCCTTGGCCTACTGAGTCAGCAAGATCAAGATGTGGCCAGCCCTGTCCAAAGTGGCCAAGGGTATATTTTCCTGCCCACCAACCAGTGTCCCCAGCAAGTGGATGTTCTCGACAGTGGGGGACATTTGCTCACCGCACTGCCTGAGACTGGGGGCCAAGTTGGTGGAGCAGTTGCTGTTCATCAAGGTGAACCTTCCGTTGCTGGGATTTCCTGAGCTGCCCCTGGACAAAGAGTGATGGTGCAGTGGCACATGCCATCCCATGCCAGGGGCAGTCTTGAGACGGGGCTCCTCCTCAATCTGGGCTACTGCTGCTGTGCTGAGGTGCTGTTCCTCCCTCCCAATGCCTGGTGTTCACCCTGCCCCTCCCCCTCCCTCTCTCTCTCATACTAGACGGCCTTGGTCAGCTTATGTGACTGACCTCATGACTCAGGGTCGCATTGGGAAACTGTAAGCCTGCCAGCTGGCCTCTATCTAGACGATCTCGGCCCGCCTTTCTGACTGGCTCTCTCTCTCTCTCTTGCTGCACAGTCTTCGCCAGCCTATCTGAGTGCCCTGCCAAGGTCCCAGTCTGCCTTCCCTACTGCCTCTCATGCCACACTGCCTGCCCACCCAGGTTGCAAAGCTTGAACCCTGCCTCAGTCTGCCTGCCTTCTGCTCATGCCATGCTGCCTGCCTGCCCACTTAGGTTGCAAAGCTTGAACCCTGCCTCACCATGCCTGCCTCTCATGACACGGTGCCTGAGCTGCCTCTCATGACACAGTGCCTGTCTGCCTGCCCTGGCAACGCGGGGTGATATGCATCACTGGTCTGGTAATCCCACCGCTGCTGTCTGCTGTGTCATGGGTGCTCTGCCCTGGCCAATCCAAATGTGCCCACGCAATCCTGCTGCTGCTGTCTGCTGCTATATGGGAGCTCTTCCCTTGAAAATCCTACCATCCTGGCTCCATGTGTGCTGCATACAGGCAAATCCTGCTGCTTCTGTCTCTGCTGTTCCACAGGTTCTGTGCCCGGTCAATCCAATGTCTGCTGCTGCTGCTGCTGCTGCTAGTATTGCCTCTGCTGTCCGTGCCATGGGTTCAGTGCCTGGGCAATCCAATGTCTGTTCCTGATGCCAATGCTGCCTCTGGACAATCCAATGTCTGCTGCTGCTGCTGCTGCTGCTACTGCTAATGCCACCTATGCTGTCTGTGCCACGGGTTCTGGGAACCGTCATTCTGCTCACAGGGCGCTGTCATTCCACCATATCAAGAAGAAGCCACTTTAGTCCCAGGGCCCCCCATCAGGGTTCTGGGGCCTATATTACAGGCAGGGAGTGCTGTCCAATATCTAGAAGCTGCCACTCTACCCCCAGGACCCATCGTCAGGGTTCTGTGACCCGTCATTCTGCTCACAGGGAGCCATCGTTCAACCGCATCAAGAAACAGTCACTCCAGCCCCATGACCCACCGGCAGGGTTCTGGGGCCTACGTTACAGGCAGGGAGGTCTGTCATACTGTTGGATCAAGAAGCTGCCACTCTAGCCCCAAGACCCACCATCAGGGTTCTGGGGCCTGTCATTCCTCTCACAGAGAGCCATCGTTCAACTGCATCAAGAAAGAGCACTCCTGCCCCAGGAACCACCGTCAGGGTTCTGGGGCCTACATTACAGGCAGGCAGGGCTGTCCATCCACTTCATCCAGAAGCTGCCACTCCAGCCCCAGGACCCACCGTCAAGGTTCTGGGGCCGTTATTCCACTCACAGAAAGCTGTCATTCTACCGTATCAAGTAGCAGCCACTCCAGCCCCAGGACCCATCATCAGGGTTCTGGGGTCTACATTACAGGCAGGAAGGGCTGTCCATCCACTGGATCAAGACGCTGGCACTCTAGCCCCAGGACCCACCGTCAGGGTTCTGGGGCCGCCATTCCTTGCATAAGGTGCTATCATTCCACTGTATCAAGAAACAGCCACTCCAGCCCCAGGACCCACCATCAGGGTTCTGGGGCCTACATTACAGGCAGGGAGGGCTGTTGTACTTCTGGATCAAGAAGCTGCCACTCCAGCCCCAGGACCCACCATCAGGGTTCTGGGGACATCGTTCCAGACAAGGGGAGCTGTCATTCCACTGCATCCAGAAGCAGCCATTCCAGTCCCAAGAACTATCATCAACTTCTCAAGCTCCTCTAGTATAAAAGGCATCTGCTGTTGCCCACTTCCAGAGAGCCTCTCTCTCTTTCTGGCACCCCCACACATTTCCAGCCAACCATTTCTAGGGATATGAGACAATTCCATGCGGGAATGGAATGCAGGGTGACATGGTGAGAATGATAAGAGAGCCAGTGCAAATAACCTTTTTTAACGAGGTAGCAACATGCTGCTCGTGGAGAGAGAGAAAGTCTCCCAAGTCCCCACTGCTAGGAGAGAGACAGACAGACACGCTCCCACTCATGCTGTCACCTGCAGTCCATGACCAGAGAGAGGGAGAGGGAGATAGGCTCCCCGCTACTAGAACGAGAGAGATGGGGTGGGGAGTAAGAGGTGCATCTGACTCAAGCTGCCACCTGCCAGAACCAGCAAGAGATCTCATCTGTTCTCTGCTCATGCTCAATACCCACATCCAGCAGCAAACCTACCAGAATGAGACGGAAATCACACACAATGTAATTATGTGCCCCTGCCTGTGTACCTACCTGTACCACCTATTGCAATGATTGAATGAAGTGTGCCCAACCAAGCACTAATTCTATGGACTTCATTCAACTCCCATGGGCTGTCATTCCACTTTACCTGAAGCAGTCAATTCAGTCCCAAAAATCATCATCTGGGTGCTGCTACTGCTGTTCATTCTAGACTGGCCAGTGGCCACCGGCGCCTGCCCACAAGCCTGTCCCCACACCAACCTGAGCCTACTCCTCTGCACCCACCCGCAGATGCCCGCTGAAGCTGCTGAAAGAGCCCCTCTGACCATCAGCACCCGCCCCCTGCTGCTCGCTGCAAAAAAGCCTCTCTCTGTTTCTCTCTTGCACCCCCTCACAGGAAATATGATATCCCTGGCTGGCTGTCTTATCTGGGGTGCTGTCTGCAAGTTTGTCCCCACCAACCCCAGGGTGATCTTTCTACAAGCGGAAGACACCTCACCACTTGAGGGCTTCAAAGGGATCAACCGACAAATGTAATCAAGTATATATCACAACTCAGCTTCCCAAGGCTTCCCCCCATGCAGCGATTTCTCTGTGAGAGCGGGAAGTGCACCTGCCGATGCCCACTTATGCCTCTGCCAGACTGCCACAAACTCTTTCTCTGTCTCTGGCACACCCACACAGACACAAGCCCTGCCCCCCTGGGGGCCTGTATGCAAGTTGAGACCCTGATGGCACATCTTGGGTCTAATACGCTGCATGTGCTGCTCCTGTCAGGTAGGAATCTGACAAGCTGTATATACAATGAGACTCTGCCACCTGCCAGAAGCAGCACAGAAGGATAAAAGATTGGACACAGGTCAAACAAAGCTGGTAAGGTAATAACAAATATAACTTTTATAAAAACTTTTTAAACAACATAGAGTACAACTTTAGAAAACAAAAAATGAACATTAATATATATACAGGGAAAGGAAAATTAGAGGTCTGTGGGCCTGTCCCCCAGAACGTGGGGGAAAGAAGAAAGGGGTGTGCGGGGCACAAGGGTGGGCAGCGTGTCCTCTGCCACCTCGTACCCATGTTGCTGGGCATAGTCCAGGGCCCCCGTTCATTCTTCCACTGACTGGCGATAAAGTTCTAACTCCTCCTTTTCTGTGCAATGCAGAATGCCGTTCATTCTTCCACTGACTGGCGGTAAAGTTCTAACTCCTCCTTTTCTTCCAATGCAGGCAGATGCAGGGGTGCACCCCCGGAGCAGGTCTGGGATGGCCAACCCCGCGTCCGTCTCAAAACACACAATGTCCAAGGCTCAGGACCCGATAGCCTGTTGCTCCAGGCCAGTTTACCCTCTGGTCTCCTTGCCCTGCTACCTGCGTGCTCTGTATAAACTACGTGACTGAGACCACTTTCACACCACCTCCCCCTACATAATATTTTGGCTCCACGAGAGACTGTAGGAGGCATAATCTGCGCGTGATTCAGCTGGTCTGAAAGCCCCCACCCCCCCACCCCCCCGGCTTTGCCAGCAAAGACACACAGTGATACAGAGCTGGATTTCCTGCTCCGTATCTGTGCGTTGTTTGCTGGCAAAGCTGTGCGGCCGGGGGTGGGGTGGAGGGGTGTGTCACACTTTCAGACCAGCCGAACCCAGCACAGATTTTGGCTCCCACAGTCTCTCGTGGAGCCAACATAAGTGTGGAGGGCATGAGCGTGTTGTAAAAGAGGTCTCAGTTTCCTTCACCAACACCACAAGGACGGTTAGAGTTTGAAACAAAAGTGGATGGAAGCCAGAACACATTTCCCCCAAATGACAATCGGTTTTACTGACACAGAGCTACAAACAGCAAAGATCCAGTCAGCAGTCTCTCTTCACCCCTGGGTAGGGTTCAAAGTCTCCAGCATAGTTTCCTACAGATTCTTCCCTTGGCAGGACACCAGGACAGAGGTCTTGGGCTGCAGGCTTAGCTCAGCAGGCTGGCATCTCCTCCGGGAGTGTTTGCTGTGCATGACATAGTCGATGGAGACAAAGTAGTTGAGATCTTTTATTGGACCAACTTCTTCTGGAGGGAGTGGGGAGAGAGAAGTTGCTTCAATAAAAGACATCATCTGAACTACTCTGCCTCCATCTATTGGCATGTTCACTATAGAATGATATTGGGGAATAAATGGACACTGCTATTATGGCCCACCAGGTTTTCCTTGGGGTTTTTAAAATTCTTTTTTACTATTGAACAAAAACTTAATTATCTCCTAGGCAATAACAAAGCTTTTGTGTTTTTACTTGCATAGTTTGTTTTATTTGCTAATAATTTAAGAAGTCATTATCCGGACCTGTAAATTATTGCAAATTGCAACAGGTTTAATCAATATTTGTAACTTTGTGGCCATTGAGCAATGGACAAATGAAATGAACCTTGTCTCCATCTCTTACACAGCAACCAAGACATACAAGCACCTGGCATCCTGCACACACCGCACTGGTTCAGATAGCATTGGCAGGGAGCACAGCAAATACATGGCAGCCTCAACTCTACCACAGGGAAAGCCATTCATTCCCATGGCAGAGCTTCATGGGAATGAATGAGGCCATAGCTTCTTGCTCCAGACAACTGTGCTCCTTGGCATGGACACAGGCAGCTTGATCTAACTCCCATCCCCTGCTAACTTAAATCAACGGCACTTGACTAACAGGGGGAGATCCAGAACAGTGAAGACTGTGCATCAGCCTACGATGGTCCGTATGTTTGGGCAGGACCCGTACAGGACCTACAAAGGAGAGAGGTAACTAGTGGAGTGCCCCGGGGATCTGTACTGGGACCAGTCTTGTTTCATATATTCATTAATGATCTGAGGAAGGGAATAAAGAGTGAGGGGATCAAGTCAGCAGATGACACAAAGTTATTTAAGGTAGTTAAATCCCAAGTGGACTGTGAGGAATTGCAGGAGGATTTTGCGAGACTGAGTGACTGGGCATCTAAATGGCAGATGAAATTGAAAGTGGACAAGTGCAAAGTGATGCACATAGGGAACAATAATCCAAACTATATGTTTACAATGCTGGGTTCTAAATTAGGAGTTGTACCACTCAAGAAAAGGATCTTGGGGGGTCACTGTGGACAATACACTGAAATCCTCAGCTCCATGAGTGGTGGCAGTCAAAAAGCAAACAATGTTAGGAATTATTCAGAAAGAGATTGAGAGTAAAACTGAAAATACCATCATGGCTCTATATAAATCTATGGTACAAATGCACCTGGAGTATTGTGTGCAGTTCTGGTTGCCCCATCTCAAAAAAGACATAGAGTAGAACTAGAAAAAGTACAGAGAAGGGCAACAAAAATGTTCAAGGGTATGGAACGGCTCCCATATAAATAAAGGCTTGATAGGTTGGGGCTCTTCAACTTGGAGACCGATGACTGAGAAGGGATATAATAGAAGGTTATAGAATCATGAGTGGTGTGGAACACGTAAATAGGGAGCAGTTATTTTCCCTTGCTAAGAGTACTAGAACAAGGGGACACTTCATGAAATTAACTGGCAGCAGTTTTAAAACAAAAAAGAGTATTTTTCACTCAGCACACGGTTAACTTGTGGAACTTACTGCCAGAGGAAGTGGTCAAGGCTGGTAGTGTAGCTACTAGTTTTAAAAGGGGATTTGATAAGTTCTTGGAGGATAGACCCATTTATGGTATTAACCAAGTAGGTTTTGAGAACATAACCTCTTACTGTTGGGGGCTGGAACAACGGGGAATGGATTCCCCATTGTGACCTGTTGGGTACTTCTCCCAAGAGACAGAGATTGGCCACTGCTGAAGAAATGATGCTGGGTTTGATGGACTATTGCTCTGACCCAGGACAGACCTACCTATGTTCCTAATACATGGAGTCCATGAATAAACTTGAAATGGCAGCATGAGAGAGAGGAGCAGTGGCATAAAATACAGGCTGACAGAGTCTCAATTGGAGGGAGCCCTGGCCCGTGGAAAGCCCACAGCAGCTCAAGAGGGGTCCATGAATAAACTAGAACTCTGAGTAACGTGTCACTGCAATGCAGACAGGAAAGCCCTAACCCTTAAGGGCATGTTATGTTTAACTGAAAGTCAAAAATTAATTATAACATTTTCTTTTTTCCAATAAGCAAGTCATTGTGCATCCATCAAATCCCCCTTTTGAAGGGGGGCTGAGTATTTTGCACAGGGCCCCAACTTCCCTTGGTCCAGCACTACTGGCAGGACAAGTTATAGTATTATACTCCTGTTGGCAAATCTGAAATACAGGCCTGTCCCTATCCTGGGTGGGCCATGCTCACTCTCAGCACCGAGCTGAGGGATCTGCTCAGGATGGAGACAAGCCCATGTTTGAGCTTTGAGCATGGGGTCCCTTTTTCATCACTGCTCATTCCTGATCTGGTGGCAGGTTTCAGCACCGTGTGCCACCATCTCTGGCGTCTTTGCTCAGGATCTGACAGAGTTTTACTTCATGGGTTTGTATTTATTTATTTTTATCCAAAGTCTTGGACAATCCCTGATAGATGGAAAGTCTCTCTCTCACACCTTCTCATATCTGGCACATTGGAACAGCAAGTGTTTCATTAATTTCTCTCTGAGTTTGGAGGATACTGTCTGCCTTTTGCTTTCCACCTTGTATTTATGACTGCTGACTCTATATTGGAAAGAGTCTGCCTTTGTTTTGTGCATTTGAGCATGGTGGGGGAGTCCACTAGAGCAATAGTTCTGTGGGACAATCTCTTGCAATCCAACTTGTTAGCTTCAATTTGTTCCTACACAACTGATTTAGTGGCTGGTCTTGAAGCCTGAGCATGTTTGGGGGGGCGGGGCTGTTTGACTTTATTTTTGACTTTGCCAATTGGTAATTTAATCCAGACAGACACCTATGATATACCGAAAACCATTACGTTTTTATTTAGGGTTAATTCTTTTGCTCTTTAGTGTCAACTTAACCCAAGTAACCAGAGACTGAAAGCTCTTTTGGAAATTCCTCAGTAGCAGGAGCCAGTCCAATCTGTTGTGACTGCTAGACCATGGAGTATTTGCATGCAGAGGGTTTTGTCCCAGTTAATGCAGTTATTTGGAAGGGATGGTCTTTATTTCATTCCCCTAATGTGAAAGTGGATGACTTGTTGCCGGAGTATAATCCAGTCTGGTACGTGCAGTCAAGTATTTCACACCGCAGGCAAGGGTGAAGCTAAGCTGGAATAGGGCCATTATGCCCCCTCCCTGTGGTAAGGGGGTGCAACTGCATCAGGAAGCATGGGGCCCCCAGGCTTGTGAGCTCTAGTGCAGCTGCACTGCCGCCTACCCTTGTTACGGTGACACCCCTGAATCTGCACGAAAAGGGCAGCAGGTGCAAATAAATTAGGGCAGTGGTGCCCAAGTTCTTGGCCAGAGTGACCCCAGACTAAGATGTCAATAGAATCCTGTAACCGTAAAACAGCACCAAAGACATGCAAAGCAGATCAGACAATAATCCGGATCGTGGCCCCCTGGGAAGATGGCATAACCCCACTTGAGAGCCCAGGCTACAGTCTGGAAACTGCTGTTCTAGTGGGTTGCTGAATTCCACAGCAGTGAGGCCGGAGAAGAACTGTATCTGGTGTCAGGTTTTGGGATAGTCGCACTCAGAGTCATAGTGCATTCCATAGGTTTTCTGGTTTTTATGTGAGATGGTTATTTCTTGTGATCCAGCTTGCTATTTCAAGGAGACAGTAATGTGAGAACACACTTTTATTGTACATATTCCAGGGTGATCCTCGTTCCTTTGAAGGCATTAACTTTAATGGGTGAGGTTCGCTCCCACAGTCTCAATAATATTAATATTAATTAATGAAATTATTATTAAAATGAAAATATAATAATTAATGAGAGCCACTCTGGTGTAGTAATTAAGAGTGCAGTACTTGGATCAGGAGGTAGAGGGAGGCCCCACTTCAAGACTCACCTCAGCCATGAACTCACTGGGTTATCTTGGGCCAGAGACAGATCTCTTAGCCTAACCTACCTCACAGGGATGTTGTGAGGATTAAGAGCTGAGTTAGTTAATGTTATAGTTAATACATTAAAAGAATTGTAAGCTACTCTGAGCCTAAAGGATAGGGGGGATAAAAATCTTTTTAAAAAAATAAAAAAAATCCCCATGAAGGAGAGTCACTTACTGCCACATTTTTCTAAGGGCAGATTTCTAAAGCAAGGCAAGTCACTCAGAGTAGCTACCCCAAGGCTGTACACTACTTCCTTGGAAACCTCTGTGCTGCCTCTGGGCATGCTTAAAAGGAAACAGGCTTTTGAGACAATATGGGCTCTGCCCTGGACAGAAAATTAATTCACTTTGTTTCCAGTTCCACAGAATTTGGTACGTCTGTGCTCATGCCAAGTTCATTGTCAGATGTTTTATACATGAACCCAATTGTGGGAGCCAAGTACATTAAATTGTCTCTGTAACGTTAATTGGTGCTTCCCAGAGATGCAGTCCTCCTCCTGATCTCATGCCTGATCTTGTTAGGCTATAAAGTTCACCAGGAACGCAAGTTATTTACATGTTACCTGGCTAGAGTAATTTGAATGCTTCCAGAGGGCCCATTGACATGAAACACTGATCCAGGAGCAACAGGTTTGTGTCAGTGTGACGCCTCAGTTGCTTTAATAAACATTTGTTTGGGCCATAGCAACTGCATGCAGCTTAAACTGGAGCAACAGACTATGTAGCAAGCTGCCCGGAAGTAACTCTGGGCTTTTCGCACACTGCTGTGAGGGGGTGGAAGGAGCTAGAGTTTTGACCCAAAGTCTCTGGACGTAGCCCCAATTTCTCCAGGTTAGCTGGACAGACCCAGAAGAATGGGGCTCTGAGGTAGGTAGCAAAGCACTTTCCCTTCTGCTTTCCCCACCGCAGCAGTTGGGTGGAGCACCTCACCCCCCCCCCCTTCTAGCAATAGTAGTCCTGCCGCCAGCACCTGCGGCTCCCTCCGGTTTCCCCTCCTTCCTGCTCAGCAGTGGCAGGGAGGAGGAGGAACCAGAGGGAGCCACACATGAAAGCCGGATGCCTCACTGCCACCACTATTGCTTCAGATAGGGTGGGGTGAGGAAGCACTCTGCAGGCACTGTGTCAGGATGACATCCACTTCATTGAAACATGGCTCTTGACCTGCTCCCTCTCTCCTGTTAGAAAGTGGGCAGGGCAAAGGATTACCCCTCCCTGATTCTGACATAACCCCACCCCTCCACTGAGCATTGACAGCTTGCTGCAGAGTCCACAGGAGAGCAGGTTAACATCTGAAATGGTGTAAGGGAATCCTTTGCTCTGGCCCCTCCAGATTGCCACCAACCCAAAGGTGGGAACCCAAGGGGAGCCAACATAGGGTACAGAGGGTGCCAGTTCTCCTGTCCTGTGGGAGTTGCTGGGTGAAGGGAAGTTTGCAGGGCAAGAAAATCTGTCTCATGTAACCCAATAGCGCAGAGCACTGAAACCAGCAACCACAAATAGGCCTCTCAAGATTGTTGCATTATTATTAATTATTATTATTATTATAAACATTTATATAGCGCCAGCCATGTACCTGGCGCTGTACAGAACATAGAAATAGATGCGGTCCCCCAGCCTGTGGTTTACAATCTAAAAGACAAGGAGGGGGAGACAGGGAGAGGGGACAGTGGGAGAGACAGGGGAGAAGACAAACAAACATTCAAGCAGATGCAAAGTCTCAGGTGCGTATGCTTGGATTGGTTACAATCAGGTTGGTTGCAGCAGTCTGCAGAGGAGGGCAGACAGTAGGTATATGGGAATGTCTAGCAGGCATTGGGAAAGGCGACGAGGAAAAAGTGGGTCTTGAGGAGGGATTTGAAGGAGCGGAGGGAGGGGGCAAGGCGGATGTGGGCAGGGAGGGAGTTCCAAGCATGGAGGGCAGCGAGGGAGAAGGGTCGAAGGCGGTTAGGTGAGCAGGAGAAACGAGGGAGAGTGAGGGAGGGGACAGAGGAAAAGCAGAGAGCCCATGCAGGAGTGCGTAGGGCGATTAGGTCCGAGAGGTAAGCACTAAGGAAAGGAAAATATGGGTCTGACTTTAGTCTCTCCTTGATTGGTTAAAGGTTGGTGCTGTAGGTTTCTGTAAGCAACAAGCTTTGTTCTCACTGGCCTTTGTCAGCTGGGAGAGGAAAGAACCTTGGTCAGATCCAAGTAAACATACCTGAGCAAGACTTCCCCTGGCACACACAGGAGTGGTCATGAAAAGCAAATGAATGTCACCTTTGCAGACTGTTAGGTGCTTTTTCATCAACCACTGTGGTATTAGCAGAGACACGCAGTAGGGATTATTGGATCTCATTTGAATGACTGCAAATGAGATATTGGGGAAGCTGGTGTGTTTCAATGCCATCCATTTCTTGTCTTGTTGCTCTTCGTTATAAGTTTCTAGGGGCAGGGACTGTCTCTTTGTTGCAGCTTTGTACAGAGGGGACCTGGGTCTGGTACTGGAGCTCCTAGACAGTACAGCAATAATATAAAGTTATTATTTATTTATTTATTTATTTATTTTTATTTATTTATATCCAGGCTCAGGGCGGCTCACAGAACACATAAAAAATACCAATGTAAAATAAATAATTAAAACCACACAAAATTAAAAACACCCCATTGCCCTCCCCCCAATCTATCCCTGCCCATTGAATGCCTAGGCCAAATAAAAAGATCTTTTGCTGCCTTCAGAAGACATCCAAACTAGGGCTTAGGTAAGCCTCCAAGGAAAAGGAGTTCCAAAACTGTGGGGCAGGCACTGAGAACGCCTCTCTGCGGGCCTAAGTCATATGAAAGTGGGCCAGCGATGGAACCCACAAGTAGGCACCCTCCACAGATCTTAAAGGCCACGAAGGAGCTTCAGATATGTAGGGCCCAAGCCTTTTAGGACTTTAAAGGTCAAAACCAGTACCTGGAATTGTGCCTAGAATGCGGCAGGCAGCCAGTGCAGACTCTTAAAACATTGGTGTAATGTGTTCCCGGAGATCCGCCCCTATCAAGAGGCCGGCCACCACATTCTGCCCCAGTTGCAACCCCCAAACAGTCTTCAAGGGCAGCCCCAGGTAGAGTGCATTGCAGTAGCCCAGCCTCAGTGTAATGAAGGCATGGATGACAGTGCCCAAATCCACATTGGGGAAAAAGGGACGCAGCCTTCTCACCAGATGGAGCTGGCAAAAGGCACTCCTGAGAATCCAAGAGCACCCCGAGGCTATGCACCTGAGTAGCAAGGGGAGGCAAGACTTCATCAATGATGGGGGTCCCCCCCAGGCCACAGGGCCAGCCAACCATCACCACCTCAGTTTTGTCTGGATTCGGCTCAGGCGTATCCAGTCCCCAATAGCAGCCAGGCACTGGGTAAGTACCGAGACTGCAGGGCCTGCGTTTGATGAAAGGATAAGTAGATTTGGGTGTCATCCACATATTGAAGACAACGCAACCCAAGACTACACATGATCTCGCCCAGGGGCCTTATATACATGTTGAACAGGAGGGGAGACAGGATGGAACCCTGCAGGACCCTACAAGAGAGAGGGGAGGGTGAAGAAGAGCAATCACCCATCATCACTTGCTAAAACCTCTCTGACAGGAATGAATGGGGTCACATTCAGTGCAAAGAGGAGATACGTCACAGGAACTCTCCCTGATGAACTGTTGTAAAGGAACAATAGGTGCCATATGGACAACACAATCAGGCATCAAGATTATCATGGAAGAGCCATCAAGCATCATCCAGCCATATAAGCCCTAACCTGCCTTGAAGCAGAGGCCAGGATATTCCGAGCAATAAAGATTTAGATGAAGTCATCCAACGATCAGCCAGTTGCAACATTCTGAATTATCGGCATAGCTAAGTAATAGGGGTGGGACTACCGGATGATCCGATACTGCCGGGGTTTTTTGTGTACCAGCAGTATCGGATTACCCCAGTAATCTGGGGGAATTACCGGATTCCCCCTGTGTCGGATTTTTTTTACATTGCGGCCATTCAAATGAATGGCCGCAATATAAAAAAAAACACAGAAAAAACCCCAAACGCTTTCCCTCCCCCATCCAGACTGTGTGGGTGGAAGGGGGGACACCCCCTACCCAGCCTGGATTTTTTTTTTAAAATTTTTTTTCCCTAAGTCCCTGGGCTCCGGGCCGCTGCCGGTGACCCAGAGCCCGCACCAGCAGGTAAGTGTACCGGTCCCCTTGATCCCTGGGGTGGGTGGGGTGGTTTAACACCCCCCCACCCCAGGGATCACCCTACCTCACCCACCAAGGGATCACCCAGTGTACCTTGGCTTCAGTTCCGGGTGGTGGCGGTGATCCGGCGGCCGGCTTCAGCACGCTAGTGACGCGTACTAGGCCTTCCGGGGAACTTCCGGGTTCTCTCTCCCAGCAGTTTTTGTTCCTTCCTATTCCTAATCCATTGCCATCCTCCTCCTATTCCACCCATCCAACCCATCTACCTCCATATTCTCATTTATTTAGCTTAGCTAAGATAGATTTAGTTGTTATTTTTTGTTTTTATCCCTCCCTGTGTTCAATCTTCCTTCCTCCCTCCCCCCTCCATTGAATCCTTTCCTTCTCCCATATATTCCATCCCTGATTCCCTTCCCT